>VXAK01020503.1:46406-64713 GCA_013399435.1 Arenaria interpres | reverse complement strand
TGGAAAAGAGAAGGCTGCAGGGAAACCTGATTTCAGCCTTTCAGTAGCTAAACGGGGCTTAAGAGAAAGATGGGGACAGACTTTTTAGTAAGGTCTGTTGCAATAGGACAAGGGGTAATGGCTTTAAACTAAGAGAAGGTAGATTTAGACTAGAAGTAAGGAAGAAATTTTTTTACAATGAGGGTGATGAAACACTGGCCCAGGTTGCCCAGAGAGGTGGTGGATGCCCCATCCCTCGAAATATTCATGAGGTCAGGTTGAATGGGGCTCTGAGCAACCTGATCTAGATGTCCCCCGCATTGCAGGGGGACTGGACTAGATGACCTTTAAAGGTCCCTTCCAACCCAAACTATTCTATGATTCCATCATTCATATCAGATCCTGATTCACGGGTACCTGGTGGAGCTTCTGCAAGAACCTCCAAGTTACAATACCTTTCCTGACAGCAGCACTACCTCTACATTCAGCGCAAAGCATTCTCGTCACATAGAACCCCTTATAGGTGCACAGTATCTTTGCAAAACTCTGCATTCTTAGGAACACTAATTCTGAACAAAGTCTTTTAAATTAACAGAAAGTCAAAACAACTACATGGTAGACTCATTTAAAGAGCTTGATATACCAAAAAACCACTTTTGGAGGAAAAAGTGACTGGGGAAGGCAGGAAAAGAACACAGCAACTGTAATTAAATGATATCAAGTCGTACATTTATTTCAGATAGTAAGTCAGCTTCTGACAGTGAGATGTATTAGAATATAGTCTCTGAAGGTAAAGGATGGAGGAAGGCCTGTTGCTCGAGATGCCGAATGTTTGTACAGTGCCTAGCACCACGAGGTCCTGCTCCTCAGCTGGGGCCCCTGGGTGCTCCAGCAAAACAAGTGCTTTAGGCTTTAGGAGAATGGACTGTATAAACAGTTTTGAAATGGCATTCCACAACATGGGCTAAATGACACCTAAGCAGCAGACTTCACCTTTTAAGCTCTGCAAGAGAGAAACTTGGTCCAGTAGGTCTTCTCCAACTCCAGTTGGCCCCATTCTCCATCTACCCACCTGCTCTGTGTACAGTTAAAGCAATGTTCACTCATCCCACTGCAACATGGTGAGCCTCCAGGAGAAACGATGGATCCCATTTCAGTCACCGCAGATCAGAGGGCGGAAAAAGGAACAGCTGGTCTCACCCTCCTCTACTCCGATAATGGACTCGGTGTCTGGCAGGTGCAGGGACTCTACACCGAGGCTGGGCTGAGAGTTCATGGAGATGAGATTCTTACTATGCACTGTAGATTCTTCCAGCAAACTGCTGCCCATCAGTGACTCTATTGTGGAAATAAACAGGGTAAAACAAAATTCTCATGATGTAATGATACTCTAGAACAAGATACAATCCCTGCCCCCCTCCACGCCACACAGACTTCTTCCCTACACCCCTACATTATCTGTTCCTGCTCTTTGGGCATCCAGTGCTCCAACAGATGGTAATGCCTAGATTTATTGTTTTGAGCCTTAGTATGGCAGGATCTCATGCAGACTTGGCTTTCTGCTTAAATAATTCACATTGCATAAAAAAACCAGCTGCTTATAACAAGAATACATAAAAAAGGGCACAAATTCCATGTAAAAAAAATGCTAGATTCATGCTAATTTTGAAAACAATACACCTATCTGCCAACAATACACCTATCTGCCCCTTGACCACAATGCAGAAATACACCTTTGTCTTCTAGAAAAGGGAAGGGTGAGCAATCCATCCTCATCTCCATGAGGAACAGTCTTTTATTCCTTACTGGCTTGTGGTCTCATATTTTCAGGACAAACATCTTCCCTTCTCTTTGACCACCCACTAAATTGCTTCCTGCACTTCTCCTCCACATAGAGTGCCCTCCCTTTCTTACCTGGCTGTTCGCGCTCTCTGCTGCCAGATGTTCCAATTCGGGAGTGGTGTTTCCTCATATGCACGTTTCTGCTACCACTCTGGGAAAATGTCTTCCCACAAATTTGGCACTGGTGGGGCTTCAGTCCTTGGAGTAGAAGGGGGAAAAAACAGCCCAAGAATTACCAAACTGACAATAAAGACCTCATCAACCACAAGCAAATAATACTGTTTTGAAATGGCTATTGACACCAAAACCAAATGAGAAATACTGCTATTTCCTGGAGAACAGTAAGCTTGCAGAACAGAAAAGGTTTAGGTATCACAATTGCCTGCTGTTGGAAATCTCAAGTCTGAAGAGTAACATAAAGTCTTCAAGTCTGATATATGAGAGGGAACAAGTTACTTGGAATCTCTGACGCCGGGACATGGAAACACAACAACTTGCAGCACCTGGTTTACATTACTGAGCAGAGACTGGATGGTGACTTGTCACTCTGAAAGGATTTCCATTTTCCAAAGCAGTCCATCATTTTCACAGTACAACATGTATGATGTCCACATGTGTGAGCTCAATAGCATGGAAGCCAAGGAGACAAGGAAGAACAAGCGTGGAGAACTAGGGCAGTCCCAGAAGTTACAACCCAAATGAAATCTCCCTTTCCCCAGACAAGCCATATTCATAATGTGCTGAAGTAAGATACATCAATCAAAACAGAAGGGAGAAGCTTTGAAACACTTGTGAAATACATTTCTATCTAATGTTTTGTCCAATTACAAGTACGTAGTATTTAAAAATAAAGGAAAACCGTACCTATGGCAAAAACCCACTCATGAGAAATTCCAGATTGGAATGGCTTTGATAAATATATAGAGGTGCTAGATTCTCTCTTTTAAATAAGAAAATGGCAGCTATGAAACAGATATCTAACTTCATGATATTTTAGAAACAATTTAAAAAATAAACTTTAAAAATGTAATTTGAATTTAGAAACATAAAACTTAGAAACAAAACCAGGAGAAAGGATTAAAGTATACAGGCTACAGGTGCCACAAAGAAAGTAATGAAACACTATGACCAGCAGTCCTATAGAAACCAGGGGATTTTTCTTGGGAAATGACATCGAACTCCTACAATAAAGATCTTTTCTCAGATAGGTCACAGAATGTCAGATGGAGACTCTTACCTGAGTGGACAACCAAATGTTTCCGAAGGCTGGAGTATTCGGCAAAGGAGCGACCACATCCCTGTGCCTCACACAGAAAGGGTTTTTCCCCTACAAGGGAAAAGTTAAGTCCTTACATTTTGGGATCACAACTTGCTCTGATTGTCCAAGTGCCGCAGAACAGCCTGGAGATCTCTACCCCATTCTCCCTTTTGGCCTTATAAGCAACAAATTTCAATGGAAATTATACATATGCTTCCTAAGGCTTTTAAAGCATTCTCTTTATCAGCTTTCAAGAGGAAACACTGACATTCTTTCTGAAATATTCTTCTGAAGTAAGGGTCCACTGTTTCTAAATAAAACTTCTAAGTATATAAATACCAAAAGAGTAATATAAAAGTACCTGGACTATGATGTATCTCTATATGCAGCTCTTAACAACCAGCGCTCTGCTTCACACACTCCCAGGATCCTGTTCCCTTTCTGCCTCTCAGTGCCAAAAATCCCATTAACTGTATTTCCCTTTGTATCAAATTCTATACTTTATTTCAGATCAGGCAGAATTCAGCAATCCCGTGAGAAATGTGTCAGTCATTTATATTAATGTGTGGAGAAACTGTAATTCAAAGCACAATTTGTTCTCATAGGCTGAATTTTGTTATTTTTATGTATCTCCACGGCTATTTTTGTATTTGTCTAAATGATCATAAATTGGGAGGTGACTACACTAATGCAATGCAATGCAATATAATTAATTTGTTCCAAACACCCTCTTAATAAAGCCTTACATTAAACTAGAGTTAACTTTTGCCTGCAACATCCCACTAAAAACCTCAATATACCATGTTTAACACTATGATTTCAAGTCTTTAACCAGAATACTGTATCAGAGTAACAGCAAGTCCACAGGAGTTATTTTACCTTTTGCTCCACGGGAGCAAGCTATGTTACCTTTTTTATTGTCTAACATATACATACTTCTTTCAGAGTAAACTTGTTTTCAAAATTGTTTGTACTGTGTGTGTGATTTTGCCCTTAGAAGTCCATTCCCTACAGCTCATTTCTCAACTTCCTACCTGCTAAAGCATTCAACAGATTTGAGCAAAAAGGCTCAACACAGACTGTTCTGATTGATGTTACAAAGCTGAAATATGTAGCAGATTCTCAAACACCAATTTTACCTTCTGGCTTGTTATAAATATTTAAAATTTGGAAAGAAGGAAGAAAAACTACCACTGACAAAAATAACAGCACACAGTTCCATCTACAAGAAACCCTAGATCTAGTTACACCTGCAGTTTTATAACACTTTTGGTCTGATCAAAATCTTAATTGCAAATTATCAATTTGCAGTTAAAGTTATTATTTACTCCTCCAGAAGCTACTGCTCTGTTGGTTGCAGAACACTCACTCCATCATGGTGGATTGTGGATGTATCAGCTGGGCCTAATAACTTTATCTGTGCCTTGGCTGGGAGCTTTAAGCGCAAAAGCAAACTGTAAAATCTATGGCTACTGTTACTACACATTCAAAACTTCATTATTGGTATATATAATGTTTAACTACATCTCAACATCTGCCCCCAAACTGTGTGTTCTAGCTAGACTGCAAATTCTTTAAAATAGCAGCCTTTTTTCCATGTGTAAGGCAGAAGGCATAAACAGCTGCTGGCAGCCCACGGAATCTGCGATTTCACTTTACTAGAGAGGCCTTGTGCTCTCACAGTTGTCAAGGTTATTTTGAAACGTTAACCAAATGTAATGCAATGCCACCTTCCTGGGCCATCAGGGAATCTCAACAATATTCTGAGAGGCTTGAACTGTGTCTTTTGTTTAAGTGGTATGATAACCCAGAGTCTTAAAAAAACAACCAAATAAAACCACCAGAATATTCACTATGAATTTTGCTAACTATGAAACTGCTGATCACTTCAGCAGTAATTTATGCACCTCTCTCAAACAACTTTCTAGGATAAAAACACCTAAAGCACTTTATGCCATTGCCAAGACTTTGGTTGTTACACCAATGTATAAAAATATTGACAAGGCAGGATCAAATTCTCTAGAGGAGAGCACAAACAAACCATGTCTAAAATACAGCACTATGAAATAAAGGTTCTTGTTTTATTTAATATGAAAAGCTGAGCATGAGTTAAGAGTACATCGGCTCCAGCATATGGTAACATCCCGAATTAGCATTAGCACAAACGGAGCAGTTTGCAAGCCAAAATGCTGCTTTCTAATTATTGCCTTTTTCTACCAGACTTTGCTACTGTATTTTTGCTGCTCATTCCACTGTATTCCTCACTTCCCTGTATTTCCCAAGCAGCACAGGTAACATAAGCTAGTCAGATTCAGCCAGGTGTCAGTACGGCTACGACTGCGTCTGCCAGGACTCCACACCGCAGCAATATTTAAGCTATTGTGCCTTTCAGGAATTTAAAGTAACTTCTTTATAAAAAGCAATTAACAGCAGTTGTGTTCCCTAACTATTCCCTTGGGAGTAGCATAGTTTCTGCCCAAAACAACACAAACCCCTCCCTCCACCAAACACCCTGAGGAGGGAAGGGTATCTTCAGAGCGTGGGTGTGAGCAGAGCACAGCATCATCATGTAGTACAGGAAGAGTGAAACCTGTTGATTAATTTGACCTATATAGATCAATGTGAATGGATAGAAAAGGGACATTAACGAAGGGCAGAGATAAACAACATAATATTCTCAAAAGTTTGAGGACAGAGGAGGAAGTGGTTTACTCCTCAGTAAAGACTCCACCTCCGCAGACCACAAATAGGTGAGGTCTAAAACACACCAGTGTGAATTCGTAGGTGGTTCTTCAGATTTCCAGCTGTTGTGAACTGCTTCCCACAGCCCAGCTCCGTGCACACAAAGGGTTTTTCACCATTGTGAGTTCTCATGTGCACCTTCAGCCTCTGCAAGACGTAGAAACTTTTTCCACAGCCTTCTGCTGGGCAGGTGAAGGAGCGGTCATTCCTGGAAATCAACAAAATAGCTGTTTCACTACCAGCTACTGAAATGTATTTTTCATGAACACTCAACTATTTTTTTTTTTTTATTAAATAAAAAAGCAGAAACATTTTAATCAAAATGAATTCTATCAGAAAACGGAGAGACTCAACCCAAAGTGAGTGACCTAAGTCTTAACGAACTAGAGTCTGGGTGGTCCACTGGAAGAAGTTGTTCAGGTAGTATCTTTTCATCATATTACCTTGCCTAATCCCTACCCAGAATGATCAAGTAAAGCAATGCAACAGACTATATGGGAACGTTGTGGAATTTCAGTCACTGGAGGATCAAAAATGACTGTATGTGTACATATCACATATGTAACTACCACTGGCCCTGTCTCAGGGCAAGATGATGGGCTCATGTCTACTAGAGTCCTTCCCAGTTTTTAAGCTTCTCATCTACAGTTTACCTTAGAGATTGTCCATTTCTTATCAAAAAAGATTAGGATAATTTGTTAGAGCAAGCAACTTTGTTCACAGTGATATAAAAATATGATAGCATCCTATAAATTCAAATGTTCACTATACCACAGAAGTGATACTGATGCTTTTTACTGAGCACCTGTTAAAATACAAACATTCTAAATCAAATACTAACAACGACTTGCAAAAATAATCTAAATCTGGTCAAAGTGTTTCAACATTAATGACCTAAAGCAAACAACAGGCCTAGTATTTCTAAGCGTAATACCAGGTATGGTCAAAACCTAATGATATCCCAACTACAGAGCATAGTTTTTCAGAGTCATGACAACATATAGCTTTATTCTGCTCACCGGTGTGTTTTCAGATGATACTTGAAGTGAGCTGGCCAGACAAAAGTCCGATCACAGCCCTCAACTGTGCACTTCAACTTCCTTTCCACACGAGTTAAATGAGGAATGGGGCTAGAGTCTTTCGGCTGCCCGTCTCCTGAGCAAAGATGAACATTTTCACCTGGAAGAAAAAGCCCAGAAAAATCTAAAAAAGCTACAGATTACTACGTGTCAAATTTAGTACATAAAACCAGCATCAGATATGACACAGGATGGTAAAACATGTATATGCCTGGCTACTAATTGTTTACTATGTCCTACATGCTGCTGCCTCCCCCATAACAGGGGTCAGGCACAGATTTGCAAACCTTACAAGGGCCACAAACTTTTCCCAACAAGCCACCTGTATCACATCAGCTGCTACCAGAAGCTTATCACAAGAAGAATAGAAAACCAATGCATCAAAAATTATAAATCTGGTGTCTATATCAATATCAACCAACCAATTTTAAGTATCAGCCAGGATAACTATTTTTTTTAAATGCCTTAGCTAAAAAAGAGATACTGCATTTGCTTGCAATTATTTATTAAAATAATTAAGTCACTAAGCATGTCACTAAACCAAATTTTCCATGCAGCTGATCTCCAAACCCAGTGGAACTAAGAAAGTATGAATTACAGTATGCATTAAAAATAGACATTTGAAAGTGAAAATGAAACTTGAAATACAAGCAGCTGCAGTCAAGAAAAAAGAGACTCTTTACATGCACCAGAGAACAGGCGGACTACAATGGAACTGCTGGCTCCACTGAGGTTCATTCCCTGAGAAAAACTGAGGCGCCTATTTATATTGCAGAAAAATTACACAATTGTTTTGTGTAATTCTGTCACTGATGATTTGAAGACACGTCAGAACAGATTAAAGGCAAGAGAAGGTGAAAAGGAGGAAAAAACAAGCCAAAACTAGGGGCCTCGTATGGAAGGTTCAACTTTTGAGACAGAAGCTGGGGATTTCCTACCATTATTGCTTGCTTTGGCATTCTTAGCGAGCTGTGCCCGAGTGGCAGCAATTAAACTGTCATGGGCCAATTCTTGGACTCGTAGGAACCATGGGGTACTGCTGTCTGTGCTATCATGAGAGAGAAAGTCATTCCCAGAATCTTCTGCTTCATCTTGAACAAACACCAAGTGCTCTGCTGGAGACCCCAGCCCTAGAAAAGACGAAAACGTCATGAAACAGAAGGATAACATTAGAGGGAAATTTCTTTTGCTTCCCAGAGGCTAGCGTTCAAGGCATAGATGCAACAGCTGCACTGAAAAAGTCTTCACTGACCTCTATATGGTAGGAAGCTGTTGATGATTAAATGCTCCTGTAATATCCAATAATGCCCAGCAAATTTCATGATCTGTGCCCTTCATAAGCAGCAGGGACAGAGTTGTACTTTTATCTCCTGCATTCTGTTGTCTGAGACATATCCAGCCAGATGACAAACAGAAGGAGAATTGAATTACCTGCTCTTGTTAGGTTGAGGAGAATAAATGAAGTGCTGTCACTGGGCTGGAGGTCTTGCAATAAACTGGAAGTCTCTGGAGTTGACAGAAGTTCTGATGGTTTCTGAACATTCTGTGCCCTTGTTTCCTCTCCATCAGGGCCCACATTTACCTGGAGACTTCTCAATACAGCAGATGATGAAACATCTTTGGAAGAATTAGTGTGACTTGGAGAAGTGAGATCTCTTTCATCATCTAGAGAAGAAAGCAAAATCAGAGTAAATGAAAGTATAAATACACTATGACTAAAAGATACCTATGAAATTATTTTTCTAGGAAAAAAATAGAACTTGAGAGAGATTGGAGGAGGAAGGAATTTTCTAACTAGTCAGGCTTGTTAAATGAGAAAAATTTCAGTCACCCTTCCAAATTTGTTACCCCATCCCTGGAATGCCTTATCAGAAGAGGCAGTGCACCACAGTGGTGCAGTGAGACAGCTGTATGAAGGGCATGCTCGCAAAGATCTGCTGCATAGATTTTACCTGGCAACATGAGTCTGTTGCATTCTGAGGTCTCAGTAACAGGAAGGAGAGAGAGACAGGTGATGTCTTTTGGTTCCGACTCCACCAGCCCTTGCCCCAGTGGAATAGAAGTATTCTGAACAAACTGAACCAGCAGCTGAAAAAAGATACTGCAGATTAGGGCAAGAGCAGCACCAATCATTTGAAAAGGTACTAAGCCCAGTCCACTACCCCCTACTGTCTTGTAGGAGACACTGAATACAATCCCATGAATGCACATCAAAGTAAATGGAAGCTTTTCATTTTACATTAATGACAAAGAAGGAATTGTTTGTATTTGTCATCATTTCTTTAACATGCAAGAAACAGCTCTGGATCGTTGCAAACTACTCTGAAAGCTACTTAGGCTTTACTTCTTTTTAATTAATCTTTTACCAAGATAAATTTTATCAATATATGCCATGTTTTAAGGCATACTTTCCTTTTTAATTCAACTTTTACCACATGATACTTTACTATGCTCTAACTTTACAAGTATACGTTTTCCATGCTTAGCTTTTAGTACAGGAATTTTTTAAAATCTTTGTCTTTAAATACTTAACTGAAAGAAAGTTGGCCTTTTTTAAATAAAAAAAAAAAGCAAGCAAAAGACTAGTTGCAAAGATGTCTAGCTAATGCCTATTCAAAAAAGGCAGATAATGATCAGAGGAACAAGGTTGGGATGGGTGACTCAGTCCAGCAGATACAGGGATCCTCAACATCAGTCAGCTCTGGCAATGCAAAAATTACTTCTGTCTAACTCCTAAAAATCTCCGGTTATAAAAAAGGAACTTGACATTTGAAAAGGAACTGGAAGTTGGAGAAATGCCCTTCCTCACCCCTGAAAGTCTTCCCATATTTAACCAGGTTCAGAGCAGCAAAGCATGTGCCTTGTTTACTCATTCTGTTCCCCTGACAACACCAAATCTCAACATCTCAAGCTTTTGTCAGACTACTGGACATAAAGCTGAGCTCCGCTTTACCTCCAAGACACTGACACAGAAACGAGACTCTCTTTTTTCCATTACCAGTGCCGCAGTAGCCTGTACCAAAATATTCTGATTTAACAAAGGAAGTGCTGCTGGGAGTTAGAAGTTAACAGCCGAACTTTTGCAATGGACTGAACTAATTCTTCTGTAAACTCCACAAGTTTTTAAACAAATACGGTCTCAAATCCCTCCCCTGTATGAAATTAAACTTCTGGAGACCAGAAAAACTGAACGGGGTCAGTTCTACCAGACTCAGACACATACTCCACAAAAACCATATATAGGATCTATTTATTTGGCTGCAAGTTCTGCCAAACAGATTTACTCCTGTATTCACATTCTCAAAATATTTTGAAAAACACAGAATAAATAAAAATGGAAAATAACAACATACAAAAAACTTAACCCTCAAGTCGCTATTCCTTATTTCTAGGAAACTCCTTGACATAAAGATCCTGCATTCTGCTGCTGTCTAGCAAACACTATTAGGCAACAAACTCCCTTTATCTTTGGCATTTAGAAGGAAAACTATACAAGACAGTTATAGAAAAGCTACTACCCCACTGTGACACGTTTCAGCATGCATTTATTCTGCAATTTATGCAGAATTGTCTGTGCAGTAAGATGGTTCATCAGTGTCATAAGAAACAGAGTAAAAAAGCATGATACTCCCACAGTGTATTTGCGATTAAAACCCAACAGTCACCAAAAATTTTATTCTTATTTTGTATGTTGTGATTGTCTTAGTATTTAATTTTCAGAACTGCTGGTACCCCGTTCCAAATTCTTTCTATAGCAGATACCAGCCTTTTGAGCCAGGACCAAGTTCATTAAATCAAAGAAACTGCAAAGAAAATTTAATAGTTTGGGCTCTGATTCCTCTCTGCTTATTTCCGCTCTTGAAAACACTGGAAATACTGATGCTTCTTCACACAGTTTTACCTCAAAGAGTTACTGTCACAGCCTTGAAGCCTCAATTGCCTTGAGTAGGTCTCACCTGGGGTCCCCATCCACACCCTCTGCCCAGAGGCTCCGTTAAAGCTCAACCTGTGCTCCCTAGTCCCTTTCTGAGCTGTGTTGTAGGTTTACCTGTATCAAACCCTGTGTCTTCTGGATGAACCTCAGACTTTTACTGCATCAGTGTCTCCAACTACTTCTGACTGGACTCTGGACAGACACTGGACCTGGTTCATCACTTTGCCTTGTCCAGGGTCGTGGATGGACCCTGTTTCCAGCACCCATCTCTGCCTGCCATGCTCAGGTGCTGCAGGACCATGCCCTGGTCAGTGAGGACACTGCTGGCTCCCAGCCCACCCTCGCTCACCCAGCAGCCCGTCATCACTGACAATTACGAAGGTAAAAATTAAGTCTTGAAGTCATTCAGATGGCAATATGCCACTCGAACTAGGCCACAAGCCAGACCGCAGTTTGAAAGGTTAGCATTTTTTCCTCTTAGATATATTACAGGATTATCCAGAGGACCCAGTCAGAAGAGGAAACTATTTTTATGTTATCAAAAAAATACATACAGTCCCTCCCCCAAGGCAATGCATTCTAATTTAAGATTAAAAAAATAGGAGAAAGGGATAAAAAGAGAAGAGAATTAGGAATAACAGGGCAAGGCAACCAGAATAAAGAAGCTGGACTAAAAAAATGTGAGCAGCAAGATGGTTCTAAATTACTGGATTGCCTTTCATTTAGACGCTGTTCATGATCCCCACTCCTGCCTACTCCACCACAAAACACTTATTTTATGAACTCTTCTATTTTTATATAGGAAGCCTTAGATAAAACTCTCCCCCTACAATAGGAAAGCTTTGCTTCAAACTCTCCACTTCCACACAGCAACGTTAAGCCACCAGGGAAGAGCAAAATGCAGCAGCCACAAACAGATGTTCAAAAGAAAATATACTTTTAATTTTCTTCCTAAAGTAATAACAAGCTTGTACAGAGAATTAAGAGGGGGCAAAAGAAGCAGAAGTAAACAAAAATCATGCTCATTGTTAAAACGTGGAATAAAAAACCCCAACTCTTCCAATAAACTAAAGCAAACCAATCACCAAATATATGCCTCCCAACTCTACATCAAATAATTCAGAGAAAATAAAAATGTTCATGTGACAGTTGTGTCTTGACAAGTATGCACTTTCAGAAACCTTCCTTCCTGTTCAAAATCATTTAATACCTTTGTGACAACTACAGCAACCAGAATGTCAGAGAAAAAAACCAACAAACTAATTACAAACACTGTGCTGCTTTCTCAAATTTCTTTTATTTTGTTTTATTTTTTTTTCAGCTGAAAGCAAATTGAAAATTCTAGGGTTATCTGGTAATTGACTATTCAGCATAAAAGACAGCCTAGGAAGAGGAGAGGTGATAAATTAAATGTGCAGATACACAAACTCTAACAAACTGCAGATAAAAGAGAGTAACAAAGACCAGAACTCCGGGACACTGATGGATGGGCCATTACAGGAACGACTTGAGTGTGGCCTTGAAGAAATTTGACCAGAAACTTTGTAAAAGAGAGGAACAATATTATCATGGGTTACTACAACACATCTCGGAGGCAAAGAGCACACTTCTTATGGGATATGGGACAGATTCTGGGCCCAGGTAAAACTTAATGATCAAAGTGTCTTAAGAGGAGGCTATGGGAATGTGAAAAACTTACTGATGTTTAGGGGAAGGATCAAAGGCAGGGAAAAGGAGGGATCAAGGTGGATAGGAGAGGAACAACCATACAGAACAGGAAGGGGGTGGGGGATAATGTGGGTAGAGCACATGTTAGCAGGCTGCAGGTCAGCTGCTCTGCCTCATCACCGTAGACGACCCCGTCTACTTTCTAAGTGCTACTTGCTCTGAGTACGTTCGCCTACTTAACTTCAAGTTGGACTAGCCTGGGATCAGGACAAAACCACAATCTGGAAACCCAGGATCCTGGCCAGAGGCTGGATTAAAGAGCCAGGGGCCCAGAGATAGATACTGGAAGGACTCAAAGTTTGGCAGAGACTGGACAGATCCATGATTGTGAGTATGCACATCAGCTGAGAGAGGGCACACATGTGGTGTAATATGCTAGCAAACGTCAAGCCTGATTACCTGATGAGCAGGAACAGAATTAGGCCGTTTGTGGTCTTCCTGTTCCATGTGAATGGCATTTGTGTCTGTGGGTGCCTGTAAAGGTACTGTCCTGCCATGTGTTAGTGCTTACACCCACGTGTGTCTGTACTGTCAATGTGTGCCTGGGCACATATTTGAGGCTCAGCCTCAGCCTTCTGCCTGCACCTGGGGACCGTCCAGTGGTCTCTTGTCTGAAGGACCAGGAGGGGAGGAATACGCTTGGACGCTGCAGTTTCTCAGATCTCATAACCCCATTAATATCTGGCATGACAACCAGGATCCAGATGGGCTGTAAGTATTCCTGAGATGCTGTCTATAGAATCCCTGTGTAAGGAGGGGACTGATCCTTCGCAAATAGGCCGAAACGCAAAAATTTATAACCAAGCAGACAGAACATCTTGGAGCACCTGAATAGGAATAGAGAAACCAAATGTACAGAATATTAACAGAACACAGAAGGGATGGTAAGAGGTGTAAAGTGGCTTTACTCTATAGCCAAGATATCCCTTTGAATTTGAAATTAATTTTAATATTAATTGCAATGGATGACATCCTCAAGTTAGAGACTCAAACTTTATGAGCCAGATGACAGTCATACTGAGAAAACCAATAAGATTGAGACACAAAATGAGCAAAGTTCAGCTGCATCTTTCTATTAAGAATTTGCTTTTTGGCAGCACCATGTAACTCTGAAAATCCTGTAAGTAATGCAGACAGCATATGTACTAAAAATGAAGTTTGTGTCCCACAACAGACCCTCTTGATCAGATGATTCAAGAGTAAAGAAGTGTCAGGCATCTGCTCGCTTTAAGATGGGGATGGCTGGAAGGGACAAGGGTCCCAGCCCAACTACTAACATTCAGATCTCTCCTCTCACCCAGCAGCTAGACTAGACTCCCAGAGCAGCAGGGACCACGTTTTTATCGATACTGTTTCTGTTCTAAATATAGCCAGTTGAATCACTACAAAATCAGGAGGTCAAAAGAACGTTTAGCAGAGGGGAGGGGAAGGAGGAGGGAGGGGAAAGGAGGGGCTGGAGCTGAAGGGTGTGGAGAGCAGGAGGCTGGTTAGCTGGAAACCAGGATGCTCTCCTCCCATACAACCTGTGGGGAATTAATTCATTCACAAGAGCGTCTCCTTGTGAGGTGCTAATGAAGAGAGGAAAGAGAAGCTAAAATACCTCTCTCTATCCCCTTTTCAATAGCCAATTCAATTTATAGACCAAAGTTGTAGTTCACTCGATTGTGCTACAGCTTCCCCAGACAGCACCCTGCAGTGGACCTGTGTGGAGGTGGATGGAAATATTTGCAATTGTAACAAATCACCCTTAAGGCTTAAAGCATGCAAAATGCAGATCTTATCAGTTCCCTGAGGAATGCTGGTAATACAGCTTTGGGGGCAGGGAGCTGAGAAGAAAAAGCAGATCCATCTGCCCCTACAAACTGTCTCCAAGCAGCTTTGTAACTTCCTAGAAAAGGACAATTCACCTCTACGCAAGTATTACATGTTTACTGGCACATTGGTGGCTTCTTTAAGGATAAAAGCAGTAGCAAAGAAGTTTATGCAAACCATCCATAATGCATTGATTAATGCTATCCAGATGTTACACAAATACAGTTAGCTCTTAATAGATACCTTTCTCCCACGGTAGGTAGGGGACATGAAAGAACATCAGTGGCAATAAGAATTATGGTGCCATGGCTCACCAGAGGATGTAAAATCATGACTGACTTTCACAGACACTCGAACTGCTATTTGAGAAAGGTGTAAAAAAATTTACATTAAAGGAGTAAAAAGGAGTATTAACACTCAGCTTTCACCATCAGAACCAGAAAGAGGGCACGTATAGATTTGGTAATCCACAATGCGAATGAATCCCAATTTGTAATATAAAACAGCCTTGATCAAGATTGAAGAACATGGTTCAGAAGACAGCATCTATGGAAAGGACGCTCTCTGCAACCACTGTAGCTTTCATGCTTCAGGCCTGTTCCTCGTGAGAATGGCCTACCCTCTTCTAGGCTTGCTGGAAGGAAATGCAATTCTGCTATGGGGAAATAGGACTATTATGTAAACATGCCCAATTAACAAATACCTTACTGAAGTCGAGAAAAAACAAGGCCCACTTAGAGCTCCTATTTAAGAAAGGAGGGAACAAGCATTCCAACTATCCTGCTCCCTGGCTGTCAGAAATAATCTATGAGAATCCACTCACTCACAGACTGAAGTAACAAAGTCCCCCACTTCATCATTCAGAGCTGGGAGAAAATTCGATAGAAGTTATGAGATATCAACCACAAGGCAAGAAAAAGGAACTCCTTTTGCAGCCCACTGAGACTACGCAGGACTACTATTAATTTACAGCATCTGTTCCTGAATAGTCTGATCAGAAGGACTTTGGCTGCTCTGTTAAGAAACAAATACCTTACCACATCACCTCGGCTGTGACAAATTATCAGCATGTAATCATCACTCTCTTTAAAGTACCAGTTTAAGACACCTGCTGTATTGCATACTGACTGAAAAGCGATAGAAGACTCAACAAAAGCAATTCTGTTTACACTTGTGAACTTCCTCAAAAGGTACTTCACAGCAGTACTAAATCCTTTGCTCTCAGACCTTCGCCTTCTGAAGATGTAAAGCTGAGAATCAAAAAAGCAAGGACACAAGGCAAGGACTCTACACTTTTAAGTAGAGGAATGTACAGAAAGCTGGCTAATGGCTATTCAGCCTAAAAGACAAAGACAAAAAACAGGAGAACTAATAAATCTAAAACACTGATACAACGGTTGAATTTAACAAACTGCAGGCAGTTGAATCTAGCAAATAACAGGTTAGAGTAACAAAGACCAGAACTACTCAGACACTATCAGTGGGCCACCGCGGAAGTGAAAGAGGTTCAACGAGAACATTTATAACTGGCAAGAAAACAAAACTGTCTTGGGTTATAGGAAAGACCAAATTTATTATCAGATAAAACAAGGGACTGCAGGATGTGTAAAACTTGTCATGCCATATTTCGGGGGAGGATCAAAGGAGCAATCAAGGTGGGTAAGTGGAGAAAGAACCATAGGTAAAGAGAAGAGACTCTAAGGATATGTTAGCTGGCTGCTGGTCAGTACACTGCTGTGTCTGATCAGTGCAGTCCCTTCTACCTACTTACTATACATATTCCTAAATATTCTGCCTGCAAGTGAGTGCACTTCTAGTAAACTTCTAGTTGACTAATGTGTGAGTAGGAGATGACCAGTCTGGGAAAACACAAGATTCCAGCCAGAAACTGACTAAAAATCCCTGGGTCCGGGCACAGATACCAAAAGACTTTAGGCCTGGCAAAGACCAGAGACATCTGTGAACACGAGTACGCACAAGTTGAGTGATGAGGATACCGATGTATTCCACTAACAAACTTTCTTGTTGTTCGTGCTGTTTGTGTTTACCTCTTAAAGGTACTCTACCTGTGTATGTGTTAATCTGTTTGTGGCCGGCTGTGCGTGCACTGTGCACACATGCATACATCACTGCAATTCACACTCAGCCGTGCTACCGGCTGAACCTGGGAACAGTCCAGCAGCCTCTCACCGAGCAACCAGGATCCCCTCGGTGCTGCTGCCTACCACTTCTGCCAGCTGCTGAATGGAAACACAAGCACTTCAAAAACAGAGCTGGCTGATGCTAACAGAATAATTCAGACTCCCCAAAACCGAGTAAAGTCAATTTGGTTTGAGGGAAAGAAGCAGTCAATACAGTAATTTATTTTATTCTTATAACAGTGTAATAGTGAAAAAAATAATGTAACCTGAGAACAGGCCAGAGTATTGGCTGACACTTCGAAGGAGGGTAAAAAACCTGCAATATTCTTTAACCTTTTACCAATCAAAACATGGAAGCATTAGAAGATGCCACTGAAAACACTTTGCAAATTAATATGGATGCAGCAAACTGAGTAAACTCATCGAACTTTTTCAAAGTGTTGCCCGAAAACGTTCCTGAAAACCAAACCCAGTTCATAATTGCTCACCTCAGGTTTGGATTCTAACTCATCCGATAACATTGATTCAAGTGTCCGACTCCTGCCGCTGTCCTCAGCAAGGCACAGGTTTTTTTATTTTTAGTTCAGAGAGAACGACGCTCCCTGCTTATTCTCATATTTTCCTAAGTGTAAAACAGTGCAGCGGTCCTTCTGCAAGAAGCTGTGTTGCGCAAATATTCAATTTAACCTAAAACAACAAAAAAAAAGGAAATATAAAGAGACAGGAACCAAAAAAAAAAGCAAAGCAAAAAGAAGCAAGCATGTAATACATGTTGCGTGTAACTGTAAAATATACTTTTAAGTACTGGGAAAACTCAGTTTATGCAGGTTCCTGCATTTCTGTTGACATTGTGTCAGCAAAATAGCATCCTAATGCTAAGAAATTAATTTTCAAAGGCTATTTATCACATTTTCTTTGCAATAGCTAATTTTCAATGTAAAATTGAGTTGTTTGCGCTGGAAATTTATGGGTTCAACCGAAAAAATCACATAAAGCATGCAAGAGACAAGGAGGCTGAATTCCCAGTCTGCAAAACAGTGAAATTATCCAAACTGTTGACAAAAGGCACCCATATACAAATAACCCGTCACCAAGAAAACCCTGCTTTTCCTGTCTGTTAAGATGTGACGTTTCTGGTTATGAGAAATATCTTGATGACCACAGGTAGGTCGGAAGTTATTTCAGAAGTGCCCATACAACATTTCTTCTTTGGGCTATAAGGGAAAATGAATACAAGTTTAGACCTATTTTTGCCTACTGGGAAAGCACTCAGGCGCTAAGGATGGGAGAAGAAAGTAAACTATGTACACTTCTTTTCCCCCTTCCGTCCTAACTACAAATATACTTAATATACTAAAAAATAACGAGGGTGCTGGCTCGGCTAAAGAGAACCTAAAGCCGCCTTCTAGTACGCCTGACAGCAAGTGGCACAGCACAAGGTGCTTGGTACAGGAGCCTCGCTTTCTGCCGTGAAGGGACAAGACAAGCAGCACCGCGAAAGCAGAGTAACTCAGCCCAACGCACGTCTCGGGGGTCCCTCCGCCGTCCCCCGTGGGCCCGCAGCCGGGAGGGCGGGCCCGAGCGACCCAGGGGGGACGAGGGCCGGAGCCGCCGGGCCCGGCTGCCCACGGCGGGCACAGGGTGCAACCCGACGGACACCGGGGTGAGGGGCAGAGGGAGGCCCCGTCAGCGCGGGACCGGGCGGAGGGCCGAGGTCTGGCTGGGGCCGCGCCCCTCCCCCACACCGGACAGGTGCGCCGCCCCTCCCCCACGGCGGGCTCGGTCCGTCGCC
>VXAK01020503.1:22331-42477 GCA_013399435.1 Arenaria interpres | reverse complement strand
GGGGGGGGCAGGCCGAGCGGCTGCAAACTACCTTAAATTTATACCGTATTCCGGCGCTTAAGGGAGAATATAACAGCAGGGAAAAGCCTCGTGTGTGTGCGATGGTAGAAACTTCGTCCTCCTTTGGAAGGAAGGGGTTTTGGGGGGGTACGGGGGGCTGGAGCTCCAGCAGAGCGAGTCGGAGGTGGGATGTGGTGCCCAACAAAGCACCCTTTTCTCGCTTCGACACGGCAGCGCTGCTGCTCTCGGGCTTTGGACCCCTTATGCCCGGCTGCGAAATAATGAACGTCAGGAGAAACTCGTCTGGGGGGGGTGGGGGTGTTTGTGAAATTACAGCGGTGGTGTTTTTTTGGAGGCAGAGAGGGATGGAGTCCGGCCCCAATAAAATACTCTCACCTTTCCAGCTCTGAGGGGTTTTGCCGTAGAAAAGCTGAGTTTTCGTATTACCTGCTGAAGTGAGAGCTGACTCAGTTTTGACTAGGATGAAGTTTTTATGCTTTTTTGTTAGTTAAAAAAACACTTGAGACGTAAATAACCAAATTGAATTTAAACAATAGGAATATTGGAATCTTTTCCCGTGGTTTGGATTTAAGACGTGTTTAGATGCTTTTAAAGGTGTTTTAAGATGCTTTTTCACCGACTTACTTTTAGCAGCTTAATTTCCTCCGGTTGGGGTTCTTTAAAATGAAAGTGCTCGGGTTCTCTTTGCCGTGTGTGGGTGTGATCAAGATAAATATATTTTAAAAAAAGATAATAATCAGATATCCCGATATATGGCCTCTAGTCAGTATCCAGGACAGGAAAGCGAGGATCTTACGGTTAGGTTATGATGCGTTTGGAAAGCCATGCAGATTTTAGGATATGAAACGGTTAATATTATTTCCCCTCTGTGTGCATATAGCTTCACCTATCCAAAAAAAGAAGAAAAAGGCTGCGAGTATTTCAGGGTATCCTTAGTATGAATTAAACCTTGCTGTTGGCCTTGGGAAAGCTGTCTGCAACTGAATCGTGGTCTGGTCACCGCCCCTCTTTGGTTCCAGGGGGATTAGAGAGTAATTTGAGGCCTTCTTTGCTGCTTTATTTTGAACTGTAGCAAGAGAACTTTAAATGTAATTCCTCGTTGGTTTGAGATGAATGCAAATGTGGTGTTTGAAGTCTCACTTTCAGTTCCTCTGCTCTCTTGTGCCCAGCAGGTACTTCCTGTGGCGCAACTGCGATGGTCGAGAGTTACAAACCTTACTGCTGAAAATGGTGGTCCCAGCTCACCTTTGTCTTAATTTATTTGTTGCCCTGTGAATCCTTGGTGTGCAAATCATTATTATCTCTCTTGATTGGCCGCCTCTTGCCTTTAAAGGAGTTTTCGCTTAATTGTTGAATCTTTGGGAAATCCAGCTAATGTCATAAGAGGGGAAAAAATGTTGAAGCTATGTTGGTGATTATCTGATCAGAGACAAATATCACTACATGGACTTGGATTTTTAAAATAAATCATATTTGCAGGAGATGTTGCCTGGGGGGTTTGTAGAAAAGAAACTAGAGTGCTGTGTGGTTTTTCTTCTGTCTCACTAAAATATGAGGCTGTCAAAATTGAATGCCTCGTGAGAAGGCTTTTGGTATACTTTTTTCTTTTAAAAAAGATTAATGTCCATGGCCTTATGTGAAACTTGTACAAGGACATTTGCTTTCTAAAGTTCTTTTTACAGATTCTGTATGCACAGCGTGGCTCACGACTGCAGTAAAATACTGTATAGATGTAGTTGTTTCTCCGGTAGATGAGTATCATCTTGGTGGTAAGCCAGAGGTGTGAAAAGTTACCAGCTTTGACAGGATTTTGCATTAGTATACTTTCTTGCTGTCTTCAAATCATTTTCGTGCTGCTCTTTCGTTTTGAAATGAATAATGTGTTACTGGGAATCCCATGGTACTTGGTTATTACAGCAGGCTTTTTTTTTTATTTTCTGAGCATTTAAAAAATTGGGGGGGGGATTTACATTTAACGCTTGACCTTTTATTCTGATTTACTTTTGGAACAGAATCCTTCTTTCCCTTGAACATATGAGGTTTTTAGTTTAGTTTGATGTGTGTTTTTTTTTTTTTTTCTTGCAAGGTAAATACCCCTAACTGATTAGTTTCCATGTAGAACTTTGGTTTTGAGCTCTTTTGGTTTTGGGGGGTTTTCTTAGCCTTTTTTTTTTTTTTCTTGAGTCAAAAGTCGACTTTTGACATTGAAAAGAGGTAGGAAGGAGCATCAACTTATGCCAAATCGCTGATTAGTTTTCATTGTGACCACATGTCTAAACCTGAGGCCATGTCACCTGCCTGATGTATTGTCTAAGCAGTGACCACAGTCCAGTCACTATTTCTCTGCTTCTGTTTATTCATCTGTAATTCAAAGATAATTAATAATTCCTTACTGGGTTGCCATATATCGTTGTACATGGGATAGCTATTGTAATTTCCAAAATAATGGAAACAGCAGCGTTTGTAACTTCTCCGGTGGCTGAATCACCGTAATTGCATTCCTTTTGGAATTAAGTTTAAAACAGGATGGTTCTTTCATAACTCCTGTCAGCCCTTATGATAGCTTTTTGGCAGAGAAGTTCAAAGAACTTCCATCTTATACTCCAGAGCTGGGCAGGAGGAGATCTACTTTTATGAAATGGTATGCTGTTTCTTGACTGTGTGATCTTGTTGTAGGCTTTTAAATCTATTATTAAACAATACAGTAACAACCTCCCTCCTTGCAGGAAAAAAAACAAACCCAAAAACTCTAGATGGCTCTAGAATTCCTGGAGGATTTACAATACCACAGGACGTAAGAAAAGTAGTGACTAAAAGTAATTCTATTTCTAGATGCTCTCTTGGGTAGAGGAGAATGATGTGTACTTTTGCTAACAAAAATGTTTTCTGTGCAACATAAAATTGCCAATTTCTAAGCCAATCTGCACGTTAAGTCTCCAGAAAAATATTTCTGCACGACCTTTGCTAATGCTGATGGAATTAAGGAAATAACTAACATTGTCTGCAAGTTGGTTTAAAAACAACTGATAATATTCTGACAAGTCTTACTGCTGACAGACAGTTATCATCCAAAAAGGTACTTTCTAGTTCTGCCTCATGTTTGAGGTAGAGCTCAAGTTGCCATAAGCTTTATTTTGTGGGTGGCAGCATATTACTCCCAAAATACTGCTTTAATAGCACTGGGACCATGATGAGCTCTAGAAATCTATAATTTATTTAATTAAAAGGTACTAAAATACCGTTTATAGTGGTCTGTAACTTTTCCATGAGCTGTTATGTTTATGACAGTAAATGAAGCAAAATATACAAAAGTGTATTGTTGTTTAAACAGTTGATGTTCTACTTCCTATTTAAAAAAAAAAAAAAGGTAGGGGGTGGGGGGCCATAATGTTCTGTAACAATATCAGGAGGGACAAGTTGTTTCTTGGTGGTGATTAAGAGAACCTAATCTGCGCCTTCTCAAATTGATCTTTCAAAAAAAAAAGTTCTGGAAGGCAGGTGGGAGGGCAGTAAACTTTCTGTGAGTCATTTCAGTGCATGCAGCAGCTAATAACCGACTGCTGATCGTTCAGGAGGAAAATTCTGTGTTCTTTTATGTAACTCTGAAATCCCAAGGTATGGCCTCCCCTCTGGCTGCTGATAAAGGAAGATAGGGAGGTCGTGATTTCTGCGTCACCTCCCCTTCCTCTGCAGTACGTTAATTTGTGTGACTTGTGTGATCTTTGCTGTGGAAACAAAAATGCAGATTATAGTAAAACTGTGGTATCTTGGTGAAGTACGGTATCTATCTTGGGGCTGCCAAAAACTGGTGAACTGCTCAAAACAGTAGACTGCATCTGTATTTGAGGTTTTCTAATGACTCTCTTCTGTTGGTTTAAGCAGGCGGCTGAAACTGGCAAAAACTAGTATAATAATGCAGTATGTGCCTTACCACTTTGTTCATGTTGAATGTAAGCAAGACAGTTCTGTTCTTTTTTCATTGGGTGTTCAAAAAGACTGACCAAAACTGAAGGAACCTAGTAAGAAGCTTAATCGTTTTGATAGGTTTTTTGAGTTATTGGAAAATAAATGGTTTAGAACCGCCCCCCCAAATGCATGTTTTCCCTCAGCTGTGTGTATGGGTAATACACAGGATTCAGATGCCATTATGACTTCTAGCAAAATATGACAATTAACTTCTAAATAATTTTATTTAAGTAGCAATCACTTTATAACTCTCAGAAACGAGGTGTGAGCTGAATGCCATAGAGATTATACAACACTGCAAATAGTAGCAAAAATCTAATATTGTGTTGAACTGTGATCAGATTTGTTGATGGTAATAGCTGTGCTGTGAATGGAAAAATAATTGGATCTTTTCATTGCTTAAGTTTTGAGGTGGAGAACTTTTCCGTGTGTCTCTGAAGCACATTAAATGGCAGTCATACATGTAGTAAAAACGTGTGGGATACTAGTAAATGGCGTTTCATGTGTCCTGTAGTTCGGTGGCTCTAAAATTAATACCTGCCTACAGCAGGATTCACTGGGGGTATGAGTAGGACATAACAAGACCTGTGAGTGATTTGAATATGCAGGTGATTCAAAATTGTTCTGAAGGTTGCATTTTGTCTCAGCTCTCAGAATTAAGTCACCGAGATCAGAAGATAAAAGCTTAATTATAGCATTGGCTGTGAACGCTGCCTTTCACACCAGGTGGAGGCTTCTGCTGCTTTCCCTGTCATACCAGACTATCTTTTACAGCTTTTGAGGAAAGAAGAGCCCAAAATACTCTCAGTGGTGCCAGTGTCTTCAGATTTCCCTGCCAAGCTTATTATTCAGTATGATCAGGCATTTCCTCAGTCAAACTTACACAATATTGAGCGTGTGGTCAGGGCTCAGTTTATATTAATGTATGGTCAGTACAGTAGTCCCATATTGGAAAACTAAATATTAAATGGTTAGAATTTCTGAAACAGTTGTAAAATCTTGGTATTTTGCTGCAGTACTTGTCTGACTCGATATGAAGCTCATGGATCTTGTTATTAACTTCTTCACCTATAGAAGAACAGTAGCAGGATAGATTTCAGGAAACTAGTGTATGGTTATTGAATACAGGAACTTCAAAACAGGTAAACAATGAGTTATATTAGATACCAGTTACAGACTGCAATTCATACTTACTTTAAAAAAAGTAAAACTTGGCTACTTGATTTTATTATTTTTATTTTTTTTCCCCCTCCTCTTGGTAGAATATCAGCTCGTACTGTGGAGGTAGTGAACTGGCACCAGAGCTTCCTCATGCTTTGAGCACTGTAATTGTATTGCATTCTCCTCAAAGCTGATCTAAAATATTAGCATACGATTTGTAAGACAGCAGAAATAAGGATTTATGTAACTCACTTAATTGTCAGCTACATGTTAATTGGCATCTACTGTTTAAGGTGAATTTAACCCATTTGTGATGAAACTGGAGTTTCTGCCATGTTAATTACCAAGTGCAGACTAGTCCTTGCATGTTAGAAGTAAGTCTAATTTGCAGCACGTATAAGTAAAAAAATGCTGACCTGAAACTTAGTTAATAAAACTAAAATCTTAAAAGTGAATGCCACGCAGCTACTCTGAAACTGCAGTAATTTTCGTATCTCTCGATTGATCTTTTTTAGGAATAGAAAAGATGCAAGTCAGAGAAATGAACAGTAGTAGGGCAAGGAAAACAGACTGTCTACCAGACTGAGGAGGTGGTTATTTCACTTCTTTTTAGGCATCCCTTCTAAAAATTAAAATTATACGTTGTGGTGGACCACTAATGCTTTTCTCCTCTTCTGGTTGCTGATGGGAAGTATGAGAACAGCTTCTCCTACTTTGGTATCACAGAAATTAGCCACTGATTAGGGTGTGAGGAGCTTTCACTTTTCCTGTGTGAGGCTTGTGTTGCCTCGATTGATGCAGGTTTGGGCTCCCATTTGTAACCCAGCTGTAATACGTAAGTGCTCAGGCACGGTTGTTTGCAGTCGTGTTCAACTTGGGCTTCGAATGTTAAAAGGAATAGGTATTTGATGTTTTCATCTGCAACACTTAAATCCTTGGAACATGTGTGTTAAAAGTGCATTGAAAGCACTGCTGTAAGGTGTTTGTTTTTTTTTTTATGGCACTGGCCTGCTGAAAATACTCCTGTGGTGACTGAAAACTGGCATTTGCTTTTACAGCTGGATTCAGCAGTTTGTATAGTCCTCTTCCCCTTTAGACTTCAGTCTTGTTTTTTTGTAGTTCCATATGTGCCTGAATTACGTGTTCCATATAGTAAGGTGTTCTTATTGCCTGTGTTTGTCTTACTCAGAACGATTCCTCACAGTGTTTTAATTTTGTGTACAGATTCCTTTTTGTTTTGTCGTTTCATAGGAACCTCCAGAAGTTAAGTCTCTTTGGGGATATAAGCATTCTGCAGCAACATGGAAGTATATCAAATACATACCTCGGCAAGGTTGACCCTGATGGCAAGAAGATTAAGCAGTAAGTTATATTTGTAAATTATCAAATACGTTAAAATAATAAAAACCAGTACACAAATTTTAATGCCTGAAATATGTGACTAAGAAAGTTTTAAGTTTTTTAATAGGATGAGAATCTAACTTCTTAAATTGAGTTGATTTCTGTTCCTAATATTTACATGAAGTAGTCTGTTTCTGTGGCTTTTTTTTCCTCCTTCTCAGCAGGGTGAGAATCCTTTCTTTCCTCTTTTCATTGTGTTCTAGAAACAATATTATGTTAGTGGAACAAAAGGGGAGGGGGGATGGGGGGCTGGTACCAGCACCTCTACTATTGCTGTACATGGAAAAATTAGAAAAGGAAGTAATCTATTGTATTTCACAGGAATTGAGGATATGTAGCGAGTAAACTTGAAAGAGAGCATAAACACAAACAACTTATTTCAAGTTCCATCTCCAAACTAGGTTATGTATTTGCAGAATTCTTGGAAGATCATGGCTCACAATGTGCTTGTTTAGTTCAGAGGTGTATTTTAGCTTGCCATAATTATGTTACAGTACCGTCCTTGAATGCGTATAATAAGAATAGCTAATTCTTCTTCTTTGGAAAAAAAATAAATACAATGTAAAAAGCTACTGGCTTCTGGAATAAATTACCGCAGAGGGAATGATGCTAAGTTAACCGTTCTAGCAGTATTGCTAAAACTTTCTACATAGATAAAAACTGAATACCGTCATTTTAGTTTGTGTCAGTTAAAACATTTCTCCCAGTAGCTTGGGAGTGGGATAAGTACAGCCACTCTAGATCTTTACTATTATTTTTTAGAGTGGTTTTAGAACTAATATTAGGTATACTATCAGATCAATGTATGTATGTGAACACAGCCATGGAACTAAATGCTTGGTCCTGACTTAAATTTGCCGAACATTGCAAATGCAGATGTGTGTCACATACTGTGTCTTTTGTCATCCATTATGCTTAGAATGCAGAATTTAGAGCAATTTGGGATTCCATTTAACATATGTACTGTAGTGCTGTATGCAGGAAAAAGGCTGATTCAGTAAAAGCTCTTTTTTTTTCATATCCTTTGCTGTGAAAACATAAATATATAATCAAATCTTTGCCAAGGGACTTGAAGAGAGCCACCTAAGCAGATGTTTACTCAGCTGAGTACGTGGTTAAGGATTTCTTCAGACAAATAACAAAAATAAGTATGAACATTTTAGAGCCATAAACCATTCAAAACTCATTATCTCATTTGAAGTTAGTCTTTCAGGTGAATATTGACCTTTGCATGTTTTGGAATGAGCAAATAAATGCTACCTCTTTTTTGTTTGTTTGCTTTTGTTGCTTTGTTTTGGGTGGGTTTCTGTTTGTTTTGTTTTTGTTTTTTTTCTAGAATAAAACAATGTATTTGGGACCTGCTAGTCCCCTTCTAAATTAAGGGAAAGCTGGCAGTGTTTTATTCAGTGTTCTCAAGTTCATCAGCGCTAGCAGTAGCACTAGCACTTCATGGCTTTTTATTCTTGTCTTTTGCACCTGGGGTTTGCATCAGTTAAGTTGCAAAACTTGGATACTGATAAATAACACTGAAAGACATTGAGCAACCTTTGGAGACAGCGTTATTGGTAGTTGAGGATTTTTGGAACCGGTATGGTGATAACCTTACTGGCTGTTTCAGGAACTTCTTGGAATTAAAGCAGTCAGGGAAGAAAATGTAACACTTCCTTAAGTCTGTAGCATCAAACTGGGTGTAACAGACTGTTGGTGAGATCTTGGGTAGCACAGAACCGTTAGGATGCTCCCCCAAGGTTGAGACCAAGGGTTGTTCTGAGGGAGGGGAGGCTTTGGGTTGAGTTGTCAAAAATGTACTTCTGCAGTGATCAGCATGGGTTTGTAATGCTTGTTCTTTTTCTGTATGGCATAGGTGTCCCCGGCTACTTTCTGAAATTCTCTTTACAATTTAGTCATTACTGTTGGGAAGTTCAGCATAAGCAATGCGTTTGTCTTGAGTTGCCCAAAGGGTAGTTGTTTAAAATTTTGGCTTTCTGAAATCTGCTTCCTGTGATTGATCCCTCTGGTTCAGATAGTTTGGTTTCCAAAAGAACCAGTTTATCCCCTGTTATTAAACAAAACATTTTGATTGATAGTCCTTAATTAAACAAATGGGCTCCACATGGACCTTAGTAATATGCTTGTTTTCTGTCCTGGGCTATCGATGTGCTTCAGTTCTGGTCAGGACTGGTTTGGGGGCTTAAACACTAACTTGGTCTGTCTAGTCAGGCTTTGGTCTGTCCTCCGGCTGAAAGTGCCATTTGGGGCATTAATTGTGAAAGTAATTGATTTTGAAGTTTGTTTTTTTTTTTTTTTAAATAATTTGCTTCAGCATGATCATTTGTAGGTTTCAGGTGGATGGTAAACATCCTGTAATTGCTGCTTACAGGAAGCAGCAATGAAGTATGCTCCTTGAGGAGACCACTAGGTTGTGTTGCTTTCTTGTATGTGCTGAGTTCTGCTTGGTTTTTTTGCTGTGCTTACTAAACCACGCTTAAACTTCGGCTTTGTAAGCGAGCTTAAGATAACCATGTCGAAGTTGGGATAAACGTTGTGCTACACGCTAGGTAGTTGAAGTAAAAGTTAATGTGGTAATGAAGTAGATGTTAATTCCTAAAAATTCACTTAATGTGTCTAAATTATTAGAACGCAGTTCAAACTATTTTTGCAAACTCCAGTTAGATGCAGTCTGTTTATGAAAAATAGGATGTATGTAAGAATTTGCAGGGGAGGAAAAAGCCTCATTGGGGTGTTGGAAAAATTTATTTGAAGTATGTTAAAACTAATGGCAGGTGGCTTATATTGTGCTACCATTCTCACCTTACATAAAGCCAGTAGTAAAAACAATCAAAAAATTATCATTATTAAATATTCTCTATTGACATGTTTGATGGTTTTCTATTAAATTGGCAAAGAATTGGGGAAGGTGGCTGAAAAGTTTTCTTAGGACCTATGGCTAAGACGCAGACTCTCAGTGCAAATCTAAATACTTGTATAAATACGTTGGTGCTTGCACTAAAAAGTTGATGTGTAGATAGCATTGAGTCACTATCTCTGTTTTTAATAGTTAGTTAATGCAATTCCCACAGGGGAGAGAACCCACCCTACAGCTGCAGAGCTCTGTATCGTTATTTCTTCTCATTAAGTTGTGTGAGTACTAGAACAGTGCTCTTCGAAGCTTAGAGGTTTAAGTCATATCAGAAGCACAATTTAAACAGATTTTTAGTGCAGGGAGATACATAGATGGTAGTATTCTACTGAGCATCTCAAAATTGATTTGTTGTCTTTTCAATTGTTCTGTAAAATATTACAAGTGCTACTTGGACTATTACAAAATAAATTATACCGTTGCTGCAACCATTACAGCACCTTTTGTAGATGTGTATGGGGAGAGGGAAGAGTCTTTGTTCATTGGAGGAAATTAGAGAGGTTCCTGTGGTAAAATTCTTCGGGGGGTTGTCAGAGAATCTGACTTCAATTTAAGCATTTGGCAGAAATAATTACGAAACAGACATTGCGGTGATCAAGTAGAGTTCATCTGAATGGTAAAAGAATTTAGGAATAAAATAGCAAAACTACACTATCTGTGACTCTTGACTTGTTTAAAACTGTGTTTAATTTGTGTTGCAGTTTCCAGTCCTCAGTTTAAAAGAAAAAGTATTCAGATCTGGATAGAAATGAAAACTAGTGACTATACTAGGAAAAAGCCTGGGAATTATTCTGAGGTGTATAATAGATAACTACAATAACCACACCAGCTTTTCCACTTACAAAGAGAAGTCAGGCCTTGCAAACCCAGTACATTCTCAGGAGAAGGAAGAAAGGTCATGCAGGCAAGGGAGAGGATGAATAAGGATTTGCAGAGGGAAGGGATGAATAAGGATTGATCTTTTAACTTTCTTACAACAGAAGGATTATGGGGCATCAAAGGTAGTAGGTGACATGTTCAGAGCAAGCGAGAAGAGGAGGGAATTGCACTGCAGAGTTCTTTATTATTGGATGTTACAGTTGCTAAATCTTACTTGGATCAAAGAGGAGCCTGGATAAATTTGTAGAAGTGAGGTCCCTCAGGGTTACTAAGTACAGAAAGGCACCTCTGGCTCAGGAGGTCTGAGTTAGAAATTTTTGGAAACTGAGGAGGTATTTGAGAAAGATCCCTACATACTTTCCTTTTTTTATTGCAGTTCTCAAGGTGGTAGTGTTTGTCTGCTGTCAGTCAGAATACTGGGCTAAATAAACCTTTAATTTTGTCTGGACGTTATCTTGATTAAAGATACATGGATGAGAATGATAACTTAATAACATTGTTTTTCTTAGATGTATAAAGTATGCAGATACTCATAACAACAGAGGAAAAGTATTTTGTGCAAAACATCACTCGATTTTGGGGCACCAAGACTTCTGCTGATTTTGTTCTGAAGGTGTTTACGTTTTATTTCTTCGTGTTTCATGGCCCTGCCATAGCCTGGCTCAGTTGCTTCCCTTAAATGCTGATCTTTCTGTCTGTCTGTCCGTCCAAGGTTTGAGATCAAACTCTTATCGACACGTAGAATGTATATGCTCAAAGAACACTTGTCATTTGGGCAAGAGGATTCTTTTGGGCCTTAGCAGCTGTGGGATGAAGACTGGAAAAATAGTTATTCAGAGAAAGTTTGTAGGCTTTGACTGTACTATTTGAATTTAGTATTCAAAATCTTATCTTAATATATTTTATTCCCTTCCTGAATTAAATATCTAACCTGAAGACCATCCCTTCCTTAAAAAAAAAATAAAGGGGTAGGAGAGGTGGGATGCATCAGAATAAGTGCATGATAATCATGCAGCACAATAAATGGCATGAGGATTCTGGCAGCGATAAACTGAGATTGAAATGTTACCAAGTCCATGATGTTTTGATAAAACCTGAACCTGTTAACACGTGAAAATCCAGTTAGCTGTACATTCAGAATTATTTAAAGGCTCATCTTGTATGTTTGGTCTTTACCCTTTAATAAGCAAAGTCAAGCAAGTAGTTTCAGATCATTCTAACTTATGCCCAAAGCCAAGTTTCTGCAACCTTTCATTGAAAATGGCTTTTTTTTTCCATATTGAATTTGCAGTTCTGGAGAGGTTAGCAAATATGAAACGCTGTTTTTAAAAACAAGAGCTGTGTTTTAAAAGCATTACGGGTTTTCTTATTTGCATAACCTTAAAACGTATGTGGGAGGGTGTTAAATACGTGCTGAGAAATACATGAAATGAAGGTTCATAGTGTGCCTCTGCTTTTTGAAAGACAAAGTACATAATTTTTCTCAAGATAGTTTACAGTTTTAACCTTTTAAGTGCAGTGAAGGTTAAATTGCTGTGGGAGGTCCGCAGTCAGGTTTTAAAATTCGTAGTTTGCAAGAACGATCATAGCACCTTCCTGCAGATTAAGGCCTTAAATGAAAGAAGAGTAATTCTCAAATAAAAAAACCAGAATGCTATGCAATTGTAAGACTAAACCATGTTTAATAGGATCATTGTCTGTTTTGTTTTCTTGCAGAATACAACAGCTGTTTGAAGAGATATTAGGCAATAGCAGGCAATTGAAATGGCTGTCTTGTGGGTTTATGCTGCAAATAGTAACTCCCACATCATTGTCCTCCTTATCAAACCCCATAGCCAACACCATGGAACATCTGAGCTTACTGGACAACCACATCCCTGGTAATACCACTCTTATCACTGCGGTTGAATTGGAGCGCTTTGTGAATCTGCGTTCGCTCGCTCTGGATTTCTGTGATTTTACAGCTGAAATGGCAAGAGTCCTGGCTGACAGCAACCATGTGCCTTTGCATCGACTGTCTCTCCTGGTCCATAGTGTTTCCATAATGCACAAGTCATTGGACAGCATGCCAGAAGATGAGAATTGGAAGGCGCTGACTCGCAACAGCACTAATCTTCGGGTCTATATAATGGCTTTTGATGTCAAGAGTGATGATATGTTAAGGATTCTAAAGCCCAGTATCCCCCTAGAGAGGATTCACTTTGACAGCTACATCACTTGTGTTTCAGGGGCTGTTGTTGACCTCATATCCAGGCAGTATGACAAGTTCCTCACTCATTTTATACTAATGAATGATGTGATAGATATGTCTGGCTTCCCCGATCTTAGCGACAACCGGAATGAAGATCCACTTGTCTTACTAGCCTGGAGGTGCACAAGACTGTCTCTCCTGGCTGTTCATGGTAGGTAATACATTGCACGAGTATAGTATGTGACTTTGAAACGCTTGCAAGGCTTCAGCCTTTCTAATTGTGATGTCTTTCAGTAGATTGCTGTTCAAGAGTCTACTGCACGGTTGCTATACATGGTGTTAAACCTTATACTGGTATTTTCGTGCTTGAAAATGTGAAGGTGTTTATTGTGTATGAGTTCTAAACATAGTTGTAGCTTACTAACTTCTGTTGAGAAGTCACATAGGATTTAATTAGATTGCTCACAGAAATGAGGATAACTAGGAATTGAGCATTCCAGGAGGCTTATCCTGAAAGTGGTCTGCACTGTGCAGGTTCCACCAAGTGGCTGGTTGTGTGAACACTGAACACATTTGCTGTTTTACTGTGGGCTCATGTGCTGGCAAGATTAGATCGAGCTTCCTGTTTGCAAATAACATGGATTGAGTGCCCCAGGGCTGAGGGGAGGAAGTCTGTTACCAGTTTGGTAAGACTTTGCCAGCAGATGAAGGCTGAACAATACAACGTGGAGGAGGTTGCCTTACTGAGTACATCAGTTTCACCAGTAATGCCAGAGCTAGGTTTCGCCCACATATTTATTTGTGATATAACTGCAGAGAAAAAAAAAAACCTAAGTGTGCATTTTATTCAGCTCTGTCATCAGTACAGTGCTTGCTAGAGGTTACAGTTGTTTGGCAAATTTTAAGACACCTGAAACTGAAATAATGCAGAATAGTTCTGTTTGTTTGTGCTGCAATCAGTTTACCGAGACCAAGTTTGCCGCAGCACGAAGGAGTTAAGTGATGACTCTGTGTTGTGTTGCATAAGAAGGAATGCGTTTCCTCAGACTGCTGGGGGGAGTAAATCTCTAGTCATTCAGCACAAACAGGAGACACTTTCAGCACGAAGGTTGTGCGTTCAGATTTCCTTTGGCTGAAGTCAGAAGGTCCTGCTGTATTTGCTAGAAAAAGTTTTTCCACTGTCTTCTACTAAAAAATCCTTGAGGCTTACCAGATAATGGTTTCTGGCTCTACTTGTTCTATTCCTCATGACACAATCAAGCTTCCTTCAGGAAAAAATGGTGGTTTTGTTCAAGGTGCCATAATTCTCTTTATATGTAACTGCTCAGGTTTCTTCTCCTGTCTCCTGGAGTGGTTACTCTTCGGTTCCCAGTAGTTCTCTGTTTATTTTTTTTTTTCCTTTTGTTGTCCCTCTTTTGCTATTAGTTTACTCTGAAAAAGGCTTTGATTTACATGCAGTTTTGGTTGCCACTTGCCACTAACCAAAAGGGGAAGGGAAAAACATACCCTGAGGACAGTTTTTTCCTTGGGGGCCTCAAGATCCTCTTCTGTCTTTTGTGGGAAGTTATATCATCTTTCCACCGAGACAGCATCTTCAGGAGCAGAGGAAAGATAGTTGAAGGGTATTAAATACATTCTTGCAGAATGAAGGAGGGGTGCGAAGAGCGTGTAGCCATTTGTGATGGGATGGGGACAGCAGGATAGAGTAGCATGATCTGGCACTGTGAATGAAAAGCGCAGCCCATTTATGGGGGCTGAAGCCTTTTTGGTTTTGGTTTTTGGTTTTTTTTTTTTCCCTCTTCCTTGAAAGAAGGATATTTCATGTGGATTTTCAAGATTTGTGTTGTAAACATACTGTGTTACCTATGAGAGTCTCAGCTTTTTTTTTCCTCTCCATGAGTAAAACTAAAGTTGAAGTTTTTGCTAGCAAGACAAAACAAATAATGCTGCTGCCTGTGGTGAATGTGTTGTTCAGTGGTACTTGTGGTGAAGCAATGGTTTGCTGTTGCCTCCTGAATACTTCAGCTGAGCAGAGGCTTTTTGGCTGCTGGAAAGTTACTGAGAAACTTCAGGCAAAATTTTTGAAAGGAGGGTTAAAGTGAGATTAAGTTGAGAATAAGATGGTTGTTCTGGAGCACAGAGGATCTGACTTCGAAAAGTTGTAGCAAAAGCCATATACCTGGATCACAAGGATGGTACAAGGGACTTAATCGCAGTTGTTGTTCCCTTTATTCTTGCATTTTCTGGCAAGGTTTTCTTGGGTAAATTCCTTTATGATCAAGATAACTGGAAGGTGTTATCCTGAGAGGGGAGTGTCATTGTACAGGTGGAATTTTCCGTTGTGTTTAATGTCCTGGAGCCTTATTGACAGCTTCATCTTCTGTGTTGTGCTGGAAGAGAAGTATCAGCACATGAAAACTGTGGGAATTTGTGCATTTCTAATGGTTGATATACCAGAAACAAGCCATACAGATGTGTGCAGGCTTCATTGTTGAAAACCTACCCTGAGCAACATATTTACAGGAAATCTTAGAGACAAACAGTAGAAAAAAGTAAAAGAAAGCAGAATGAAAAATTCTCCTTAATTTATTACTTTGACATCACTTTTCTTCATTCTTTAACTAGCTGTCTTATTTTGATACGTTATGATGTAGAGCATGTTAAGTGCATTGTTGAAGACCAAACCACAGTTAGTTTTTATTTCTCAGCAGCTTTACCTGCCCAGTTCAAATACTGTGCAGACTGCAGCTTTACTTGAAATCTAAGTGGGCATCTCACCAAGAGGCTTAGCACCTGTGAGAGTGATGATGGAGGCAGAAATGAGCCTTCCCTTTTGCAATGGAAGGGCTGACTTGGCAGAGCTCCCAAAAAGGGAAGTTCCCAGATCATCTGTGGTTTGCAGCTGAATAAGGAGGAGCTCAGCATTTGCCTTAGCCAGGGTACAGAAAGCTGACAGGTAACTGGGGAGTAGGTGTTTTTTTCAAAGAGGGATGCCGATATGCACTAATGGGAAGGGAGGGAAGCTTTGTAATTATGTTTAATCTCAGACAGAATAACGAGATGTATGTAAACTTTTTAAATTTTTTTTTTTTAATTCATGCGACCTATTTCCTGGAGAGGCTTCTGGTTTGTGTGCATTGGGTTTTTTGTTTGTTTTCTTTGTTTTGTTTTCTTTTGTCGTTGTTTTTTTCTCCCTATCTCTAATGCAATAAAAGAAAACCGTGGTTTTTTTTCTACAAGCAGTCCTTTTATACATTCGCTTAAAATAGTTGATTACTCACTTTTTTCATTCTATTTATTTATACTACAAAGTAGATCATAGGAGGTTTGAAATTATAGATGTAGTTTGACTTGGAGTAAAGAAGTCCACTCTTCTACAAATGGTGAAGAAATTAGATCTAGAAAAGTTTGGTCAAATGACCTGAAATATTTTTGATACTTCCTTAATCAGAATACAAAATGGAGCTTTATGACTTGCAGGAACAACAAAATGTTGTGGGGGATTCTGCCAGATGGAAGATGACAAAATAAGTTGGGAAGGATGTCGAGATGATCTGGTATTAAGTACTTCAGTAAAAAAAGAAAAAAAAAAAAAAAGCCTTGTAGCAAAATGACAGAGAAACTTTCTTTTCTTTCCCCTCTTAGGTTACACAGTTTGGGCTCATAATCTCATAGCAATTGCTCGTCTTCGTGGCTCTGACCTGAAAGTTCTGGAAGTCACAGAAGAAAGCATTGATTTCGACCAAGGAGAACTGGCTGATCAGGATGTGGATCCAGTTCACAATCTCATTGAGCAGGTGTCTCTCGGGTTGGGTCGGCCTTGGCATGCGGTCATGGACATAGAGCTGCTCAGTGTCTTCACTGAGCCAACCCGTCACTTCTACAGAGAGATGCAAAGCTTCAGTGAAGGCATTTAGCTCCTTATTTACAATTCCTGTGGTTAAATATGCAAGTAGGGTCCTATTATGTTTTTTCAGTAGCGTGAATTAACCCCTTTTGTGCTGTGTTTAATCAGTATTAGCTATATAGAATTATATATGTGTATTCTACTTCTTGATCAAAGAACGTAGTCGGGTATTGGTTTAGAAGCTGAAAGTGGCAGTGTTTAGGGTTTTCACGGTTAATGGACTTGTCTACCAAACCTTACAGAGATGCAGCCGAAGGCTGTCTGAGGTTGCCGGCTAACTTTACTTCTATTGAGTAACTGCATTTTGAATTATTTTTCTATTATATCGGAGTTCTGTGCTCAGGAGCCAACTCTTTTTTTAATACCCATATCCATAGCCCAGTGGATTTCTGTGCTGTCATTGTGTGCTTAATCTGGTAGCACGCTACTTAATAGGCTTAAAGGAAGAGAAGTCTCTCCGGGGCTGTTCGCTGTTAAGACTCTCACCTTGCTTTATGTCACGTGCAGATTCTGAAGCACGACTGAACGCCCGGTCTCAGCTTTTCTTAGCTGTTAAGCAGCGGTGGGAAGCACCGGCTTTTCAGGTGCCTGCACTTAACAGGTTCACTCCATCAGCTGTAGTCTTTCGGATTCCTTGCAAACCCCTCCTCGTTTATTCTTGTGTTCTGTCATCTTCCTTAAAAGTTAGCTTTGGGCCAAAGTTTAAAAAGACAAAAAAAAAACAACAACAAAAAGAACCAACCAAGAACGTGCACTCCGATGAGGTAAAAACATAACAGTGAAGACTTCCATACAAAGGTATACACCTGCAAACAAACATTAGTCGTGAAATCCCTAGCAACCGAGTCACTGGATTTTCTCTGTCAGCGCCTGTGTCAGCTGCCAAAGAATAGATTAAAAACGAAGAAGTGCCCACATGCTGGCAGGGGCAGGCCAACTTCTGGCCAGCCAGATACTGCTAGATTGTAATATATAAGGTCGAATTTCGACCTGTGGTACACAGCTGTGCTGTGGCTCAGTCAGCAACCTCAGAACTCTTAACAAACATGCACCTGTTTCACTGTGAATAGTGAATGTAAAGGAAGGAAAGGAAACAAATACAAAGCTTGTTCTATCACAGGTATGAGCTGCTATGATGCATGAAGAACATTCCATGAAGTATGTTTTAAAATCTTGTTATATCTGAGAGGCTTTAAAAGCCGATTTAACTGTTTCAGGGCAACCGCGGTACAGACGTGGTCTCTGTGAGACTTCCACCTGACCCCAGTTTTAAGTGGTACGAATGTTGTGCATTTAATGTTTAAAGGACAGTCTGCAATAATAAAGTAAGTGGCCAACGTGGGTGCCCAGCAGTGCTGAGACCTGGCTGCTATATTGTAAGCTTTGGAAAACACAATTTATGCAACAGATGTCCAGATATGATTCTATTTATGGAAAAAGTTTATATGTGTTTTACAAATGGTTTTACCATCTTATATTAAAATGACCTTTTGACAGGTGTGCGCTGTTTTGTCTCCAGTGAGCACATACCATGCGGATTTTATATGTACATCAGTAGAGTGAATCCACTGGCACAGTGTGTGTATATGCCAGATGTGGTGAGATTTTATCTTATAAATGTGATCAGATAAAAAAAAAAACTCCTGACAGAAAATGTAAGGAAACCAGCTGAATGTTTGAATTGATGACTGATGTTGTATGGTTTATGTTAAATGTATATTCTTTTAATCAATGAATAAAGCATTAAAAATTGATTGCTGTATAAAATACTTTATTGTATCAGCATGAAGATTTCTAGAATTAAAACGCAACATCGTTCATAAGCTCTGTATAACCGGTAGCTCCCGTTGTGTTTAGGTCAACAAAAGAGTCTAAAATAAGTCGTACAGTAATATATTTTTTTTTTTAATTTGGCTGAATTTTGTCAACATTTTGGGGGGTGGAGGAGGGGGAAGGATGCTTTGCTAAAGATCAGACTATCAGGCCAGTTAACACAAACAGTATATCATGATGTGACTTATTGGACTGATACAGTAAACTGTGGATTGTAGAATATAGAGGACTATTTTTTGAGAAATTCCTGCCTCCGTTGCAATTGCTTAAATCAAAATCTAATGTGCTCAAGAAAAAAAAAAATGTGTAGTACTTCTTTGGTGTCCCACTATTAAATAGATTCTGAATACCTGCAAATGCTTCGGTTTGACGTTTTATCCGTGCTCAGGGAACGTAGCGGTGCTTTCGCAAGGGGGACTGTGGCTGGGTGAGCGCTGAGAGCTGCCGGGGGGGCTGCTGGGGGTGTGCCCCCCCCTGCCCCCGGCACACAGGGCTCAATTCCAGCGGCTCGGCTTCGTCTCTGTGGTCGTCCAAACCGCTACCAAGTGTGAGAGTCGTTTAGGTGGTCTCCTGATCTCCTCGAGTGGGGAAGCGAGGTCAGGTACCGAGGTGCTGAAGAGATGCTGTGGGTAATAAGGTAAATAATGGCTTTTGGTGTCCCGGTAAAGTGAAGTAGAGGGACTTGGTTTTAGGGCTCAGCCTCAGGAGGGAGGTTTATGTAGCAGTAAAATCTGCCAGGGGATTGGTCAGTGTCACCTGGACCTTAAATTTGGTCATAAAGTGATCAGAATTTTTGGCTTTTTGTCTGTGCAACTTCCTGAAGGGAATGCTGTGGCCTCCAGTTTGAACAGAGGTGCGGGATGTTAATTGTCCCTCTGGCGAGCGCTGTGTCCCTGTGGGAAACTGCCCAGCCTGACGCACCTGGGAAGTGCCTTGTTTACCTGTTTTCTGTTACATACATATGTTTCTCGTTTTAGGCTAACCTAATTTCCGCTTTGCTTTTAATTAACTTAATCTTGACAGGTAAGATAACACAGGGAGATGCAGAGTCCTTTTCGCTCGCTGCGGTTCCAGCCGGCTGTACCAAGGGGTGTTGGTTATTCCTGCTCTGCCCTTCCCTGTGGTCTGACGTCCAATCCATGGGAGCGGCGCCTGTTCCAGGCACCGAGTCAGTGTAATTAAGAAAGATGATAGTGGTCCGTATGTATTACACCTACGGGGAGTCCAGCGAGGCGTGAAGAGAGTGGTGAAACCCCCGCCCGGAGCGGCGTTGGAGCAACACGCTGCTGATGGTGCTCTGCTCCTAGAAATAAGTAAGAGCTGGTTTTGTTGTTTGTTTGTATTTTTAGCAGTAACCCAAATTAGCGATGCCAGGGGGAAGGGATTGGGGCTGAAGCAATTCGAAATCAAGTGTTAGGAAACTTAAGATGGTCCTACTGGGGAGAGCGCAGGTGTGTTTGGAGCGGGGCCGCACTCCCTGAGACTCAGAAATTACTTTGAGTTTGTGCAATCCCAAAGGGGATTTTTAGATTGTTGGGGGGTGTGTGTGTGTGTGTGCGCGTGTGTTTCTCCTTGTTTTTTCCTGAAGAGTGGGTGATGTCGAGCTAGTCTTGCTGTGTCCTAGATGTAGCAGCAGGGAGCTGGAAAGCAAGCCCTCAGTTGTTAAAACCGGATGCCTTTTCTTTTGAAGGGGATGGGACAAGGGCTTCACCCCATGAGCGCTCGTGTGACTCTTCTCCCTTAAACCCCTCTGCGGGGTTACTACACCGGGATTCCCGTGGTGTAAATCCCAGCTTGTTTTAAAACTGCTTGTCTGCAGATAAAATGTGGGCTATTATGGGGGGGGGGGGGGGGGGGGAGGCGTGAG
>VXAK01020503.1:0-12840 GCA_013399435.1 Arenaria interpres | reverse complement strand
CTCCACCTGGAAGCATAGGTGAAAGCCTTAAAGGACCCTCCAGTAAAGTTGGAGGGGAAAGAAAAGCTCTTGTTTCAGATGAAGGCCGGCCCATTGGTGAGGGTCCATATGGGGAATGCTCTGGAACAGTTAAAACAAAATACTCAAGTTCACAATATTTAGTTTAGCAAACTGTATAAAGTAAATAACTTCTCAGGTGAAGTTTAAAACTAAATTGTCTAAGTGAAATGAAAACTGTGCTCTAATTACCATGTGTATCATATTCCTAGTCTACTCTCTTCAATGCTACAAACGCTCTTAGTTTCAACAAGATACTCGACGTGACCTAGAGTCACTTATGACCCAATTATTCTTTTAAATGACTGTTATTTGTACATACACATGGACAAGATAGTTTTCAAACAATTACATATGTGTGGTCTTAGGAAACAAAACCATAAACCAAAACAATTAGGCTCTATTTTACAATTCAATACTGTACCTCTGCCAAATGGTCTAACTGGCACATCAAGAGCATAAGGATCTTTTTCTAAAAGGTCAAGTTTAAACTCTGCTTCAGTTAATCTGCAAATAAGCAACAAAAAAAGTAGTAAATAACCAGGAAGTGCTAAAATTTTACTAGGCTGCACTGTTTACTGCTAGACTTTCTACGTAAAGGGTTAACAGAGCAAGGTATTTTATTCCCTAAATAAAAAGAAAAGAGACCAAGGATGTCTCAGGAACTCTTAAGTTCAGAGTTTGTAAGTATTTCTCTATACTGCTGTATTTAAATTTTAATTCAGAAGTTGAAGTGCCACGTTAGATGTCACAATTCCCAGCATATTAGTCTCATGAGTACTCTGAACTGCATTCCAAATACTATTTAACTTCACAGCTAAAGTTTCCTCTCAACCACCACCACCACCCGATCTCTTTGCTCAGCATTAACTTCTGAGATAAGCTGTAAAATCATTAGGTAACTATGACAGCTGGGTGATACATACTTATTTAAAAGAAACAAAAAACAAACTCCCCAAACCTTCTGCTTCTTTCTTGAAATAAGAACTATGTGAAGTACTGAAATAAGTTCTTACTTTCTTGCACGTTATCGTTACAGGAATGCTCAAATTACTCCCTTTCTTTCAGAACTCCAATGGAAAACTGTGCTCTCTCTGCTCTGTGTTTGGGCCACAATTGATTAACATAGGTCTAGAAAACACCAAATTGCATAAATCCAAAACATACTCACATGCCCAATTGCATTTGTTTAGAATTTGATCGGGACTGCACTTACTTTTGTCTGTTATGTGCATTTTCTTTTTTAATATCATTGAGATGTCTTTCAGCTGCTCGAGCTGTTAGCTTTGGGGAGAACAAAAATCAGATGCTTAGATATTGCTATTTATTAATTTAATGCTTCATAAATGTGACAGATCCTAGATCCAAAACATTTTTTTCCCCCCTCTATCTGAAGCATGCGGACCGAATTTTCAAAAGATATGACTTGGGTATAAAGCACATGAGACAGAGCCTCACATAAATCACCAAGTGATATTAGCAGCTCTACCACCCAAGTTTTTGAGGAATTACATGGCTTTCCTGCAGATTCTTAAAACTGCAGAAGTGAAATTATTTGGCTATAGCTGCTTTGAAACATCTACAGAATATTTACAAGATTTAAACTCTCAAGTTTTACAGAAGACAGTTTTTTGGGTTTTTTAATTATATAGTTAAAAAACTGTAAAATTACGGCCATGAAGCATCATAGCTTTTAACAGGATTTTATCTTATACAGACCATTCTGTGAAACTGAAGAATGTATTAGTCAGGAGATATTTTAAAGTTTCCTGTTTGGAAAAAAGGTAAAAATGGATTTTGTAGCAACATTCTTAGGGAGCTGTCAATGGAACATACTGTTCTCACAGGACAGTACATCTTCTATTAGTAGATAAAAGGAGTGAAGTACATCCAGGGAAAATATTAAAATGGCATTGAAACGAGGCCAAAAGCTTTTATTATTAGCAAAATGTCACACACTTGTTAAATGGTAACATGTTATTTCAGCAGATTTATTGCTACAGCAAACAATATTGTAATATTGTTCTACTGTGCTCATAGGTATCTGGCTTAATTATTCCAACTATTTCATATCATACAAGTATTTTTAACATGCTTTTGTGCATCTCTGCAAGAAACTCATATGTTTAAAGGTGACAGGTTAGAGTTAATTATCTGTTTTTAATAAGAAAGAAAAAGTGATAAAGCAAGCTATTCAAATGACGGAAAAAGAAGATGCACAAAGATTAGAATATTCAGTATTTGGAACTTACCCAATTATCATGAGCTTTTTTCTCATGTGAAGTAATCTGTGAAAGAGAGATTCATTAGATCATTATTGATCTGAAGAAGAAAATTTAAGATAATTTAGGTAATTTAATGTATATGGATAATTTCCAATGAGACATCTAAACTTAAAATTTCAATTTTTAATAAGGTTAAATTATCTTAAATAAGTTAAGTTAAAATGATCTCCGCTATGAAATTGTGTCAGTCAAAACCAGATGGCATCAAGAAAGGGAGGAAAAAAAAAACCAGGAGGCAAAAACCCCGTCCAACAAAACCAAGCCAAATACAGTATCACAACCTATCTGAAAGTGGTAGTTCAGTTCCAGTAACATCCGCGCTACTTGGCATCGATGGTAAGTAACACAAAGCACATACCTGGTTCTGGTAAGAACGAATGGTTCTTTCGAGCTCTTCCTCAAGATCTTTTGCTCGCTCTCTGTAACAAAATTGTAATAAAATGTGGAGGAAAGTAATTTTAAATACAATAAACACAACAGCAAACACAAGGTATAATTAAGATATTTTTTTTTTAACCAAAGATAGTATTGTCAGTTAGGTTCATGGGATACATAAAAATTAGAGCAGCAGTGGAAATTCTAGGCCCTAGATTAGCACAAACAGGAATGTAAACAAAAGAACACAAACAAAAAACCCAGTGTCTCCCCAACTTTTCAGTGGTCTGCAATATGTTTCCAATATAAAGGATATTCCTCCACGTATGCCCTATCAGCTGGCCTCCCCCAGTTCCCCAAATGCACCAATGTGGCTGGAGCACCACGCTGTCACAGGCTACCTCAGTCAGTCCTGAGGGACAGTCACTTGCACAAAAGTTATGTCAAGAGCACAGAAAGGATGATGCCACCCTTGCTGCCTGCTGCCCTGTGCACAGCCTCTCCAGGCTCTGCACTCTCTCTGCAGGTGGGCCAAAGACACGCTCATTGGTTAGTTACACTCCATTTGCATTATTAATATTCTTTTTAAAATTAAGATCTCTATGAAGTTCACATTCTGAGTAAATCAAGAAGAGTATATTCAGTCTTCCTGTATGAATACTGAAGAATGTCTACAAGAACTTTACATTCTAGAGAAAGAATTAACCTAACTAGCTCTTCAGGAAGCACTGTTGATCAGAATCATTCCGTTAAAGTCCACACCCCCAAAACATTGAAGGAAGATGGGGAATACTCATTACAGCCTAAAAAATTATGCCATAGTTTGAGAAACCACAGAAACAAACCAGAGGTACGCCATTGGTGTAACACAAAACAGAGCAAAGCAGTTAAAAAACAACTTTAGAAAATATTCCCACATCATGTTATTTTAGTAAAGGATTTCTAAAAAATGCTACTACTTGACAAGCTTAGAAATACAGAAACAGAATACTGTAACTATACAACATAAATATGTTAGGATCTAAAGGAAAACTGGACATCGCATTCATTTCACAGCATACCCTTAACTTCCTATTTTTATCTCTGCTCAGTAAAGGGAACTAGATTAGAGATCAACATCTCCATTCCATTAAAGCTAACACATCAATACAATTAGCGCTCTAATGGAAGAAAGGCTGCTGGTGATCTTCCATACTCAATTTTAACACTGCAAAAGCTCCCTTAGTACATATTGCTACAAAAAACTAGCATGTAATACACTCACACAAAACAAAAAACTGGAAGAAAATACATTCACTTATACTGGTGTTCTTAGTAATTCCCTGTTGCCTTTTGTTCACTTTGGGCCAAGTGATTACAGCAACTAAAATCTGTAATTACCTGTAGCTATTTAGTTCTTCAGCAGCATGATTAATTTTTTCATCTACTTTAGAAAGCTTTTCTTCCTTCTGTAGGCGTTCTCTCTCTTCTACTGTCAGCTTCCTTCAAGAAAATTCAAAAACTATGGTTAATTCTGTTTCAAGTCAACAGTTTGGTAGTTGGTCTGTCAAGAAAAAATCCTCTAATTATTTAGGGGTGATGAATACATGGTATTTAACCAGATAAAGAGTTTTATAGCCAACATATGGAGTGGCATAAATAGCACTAGTTTGTATTCATATTAGTTTATTCAGTTCATTAACTGTTCTATATGAAACTATTAGATTACCACTATTCCTAAAAAGAATCTGGAAGACAATCCATATTCCAAAAGAATATTTCATAGAATGGTTAGAGCTGGAAGGGACCTTAAAGACTGTCTAAGTCCGACCCCTGCCATGGGCAGGGACGTCTCCCACTAGACCAGGTTGCTCCCCATCCAGCCTGGCCTTGAACAGCTTCAAGGATGGGGCATCCACAACTTCTCCGGGCAACCTGTTCCAATGACTCACCATCCTCACAGTAAGGAATTTCTTCCTCATATCTAATCTGAATCTCCTCTCTTTCAGTTTAAAACCATTACCCCTTGTCCTATCACTACACTCCCTTATAAAGAGTCCCTCTCCAGCTTTCCTGTAGGCCCCCTTTAGGTACCGGAAAACTGCACTAAGGTCTCCCCAGAGCCTTCTCTTTTCCAGACTGAACAACCCTTCTATTTGGGACGGAAGAGAGGAAAAAAAACCAAAAAACCACAGCCAGAAATCAAATCAAACAAACTAAAAACCAAATTACACTAACTGTCAGTGATTTGTTCTGGTACTTTTTTGCATTTTAAAATAATTTTCTGGAGCAGAAAAAGGTTGCTATTAGCTATTAAAAAAAAAAAAAATTCTTTCTAGGCCCCTCTTTTTTTAAGCCTTATTAGGCACTACAGGAGAGAAAACTCATATTCCAGATTGCAGGTTATGCATAAGGTAATTCTGCAGAACACACATGGATACTACTGCTGCATAGTCCTGAACGGATAAAGTGGTCATTTTCCTGTAAACAGTGGTCCTTAGCAAACAAACTAAATCATGATTTTTTGAGTATGATTTAGACTTCTTTTATACTCAATCTTAATTTTGCACTTTTCTATTTCCCTTGACACACCTAGCTTTTTAAAAGATGCCTTGTTAATACTAACAGCCTCTTTCATTCTGCTATCTCACCACACCAGCTTCTCCCCACTCCTTTTTGACTTTTCTAAAATCTTTGATAAGCAGCAAACATTTGCTGGGCTTCAGCGTGGTATTTTTAAATATCAGCCACACAGTCTGCAAACATTTTTCCTTTCTGACTGCCCGTTATAGCTTCATTTTAATAGTTTCCTTCCTACTCCCCCTCCCCCTTTTTAAACATCATATGTTAACATAGTGCATTTCTAGGTTTTGTTACATCTACAAAGATGCCAAATATCTATATAAATATATATACTACAGAGCAGATTATTGAAAGCAAAACTTTAAAAAGGTCCTGCATACTGCTCAGTACAGGATCAAGACTTGTGCTGCTTCTCTTGCTGCCTTCAAGATTATGTGTGCTCCTTGAAGAAATAATTTCTGGCTAGTAAAACTCATTATACCTTTGTGCCCTACAATGATGCCCCCTGCTCCCTCTGCACACACACTTCTGAAGGTTACTATACGCCCCATCCCATTCCAATCCACTTTATTTCTAGCCCTTAACATATCTCTGATTTCAATCAGTAAGTTATAACCCCCACTATCATCCTTACCATGAGGCAGATAGTACAGTCCCCATATTCTGTCCTTCTGGATGAGGAAAGCCTGACTCACAGGGGTTCTATGTTGCTTACCCACAATAGTTAGCTTGCCTATGTTTTACCTTTAAGCTTAGTTTTATGTATAGCATCACTTCTCTGATGACATTACTGTCTCTCTTTACTATGTAAAATATACCTCACAGTTAAAGCCGCTACTGATTATCTTTCTTTCTGCAACTGTATTACATCATATCTTAATTTAATTAAAAAAATAATAATGAAGCTTTCTAACTTCACCCACCTTATTTCATAGATTAAAAATTCGTTATTTATCTTTGTTCCTGTACTTGCTTGTGGAAAACTCCTAAAGTAATATACCACTACTTTCATGAAAACAATTTCTATAAAATGACTGTGGTCACAAATGTACAGGAAGGTGTAACATAACATGGTCTTTACAATTCAGAAAACTCTGGAAAGCAGCATTCAAATTTTCAATAATTTTCCACCCCACAAATCAAAGAATTACATTAAAATCAAAATGTAAGCATTGAATATAAAAAGAGGACACAGCACCTGTGTAGTTTCATTTCGTTTTCTTGATAAAGCTCAGTCATTACTTTAAGTTTCTGCTGAAGCTTTTGAACTTCATTTTCAAAACGTTCCTTTTCAGACTGCAAGGAAGCTTGTTGACTTTGAAGGTTTTCTATACGTTCTGTCAAATTTAGAGATAATTATATTGGGATAATGCAAAATTTACAAAAATTAAAACATTTTAAATATTTTAGTACATTGAAAGTCTGTAAAAACCTTTGATCCTATGTTGATTTAATAATATAAGCAATAGTATGTTAGTATAGTTCAAAAAAAATTATACAAATTGAGAAGCAGTATTGCTCTTTTGATGGGAAACCAGCAACTATACTTTCTACCTGTCACAAAGTGCAGCTCTGAGCATGTATCTAGCCTTTGCTCTGAACTGTATAGTTGCTTTGAAAACAACAGAGTTTTGTAATTCACAACATAAATTTTCATTTAGGGCTCTTATTACTGTAACCATTCAACTGAAGGGGTAAAATCAGTACTATCGTACACTCGTGCGGTTTTATCCACTCAAGGTCTTGCTCAGTAGCCTGAAGGCATAACTTAGATTTGTAAAACTACCTTATCTTTCCCAATTAAAATAAGTCATTCTTTTCCTATTTACTATCCCTATGTGTCTCTTCAAGAAACACAGAAAGCTTTGAGTAAGCTTGAGTATCTTTATGAGACAATCAATTTGGAAAACACACAAAGAGTCAGTTTAAAGAACTACAAAAAACTGAAAAATACAATTTTACAGATAATTTCATCACCCAAGTAACAAAGCACATTCAAATGTGATGGCTACTCTGCTGGCTGTTATTTCTGAAAGCAATAGCTAATTACAGGCTTTAATTTGAAGTAAAGTGGCAGTGTTTCATTTCATAAAGTTTAATTCAATACAGCCTACATGACAAAGGGAAAAAGGACAGCAAAATGCTTTTAGGTTCAGTTCTCTAAATACAGTAATGCACCCATTACACACTCATTACAATTAAGCTACCATTTTTAATAGACGGTTTTAAAATTTACGTTAAAAATCCATTCCTTCATGTCCAGAAATTATGTAAAGAAGATATTATATATTTACTAATATCACTTTGCCCATGTATTTATAATTCTGTAACTTAACATTTATAGAATATTCTAACAGAGTACGACAAAATTTGCAAATGGTGCTTTAGCAACTTCAATTGCTATACCTCTAGAATCAAACACTTAAAATAGCTGAGCAACTTAAACAGACATTTTAAAAAGCAAGTAGAGCTATTAATGTAAACGTAATTCAGTTTTTACTGGAAGTGATACTTACAGCCTCTAATTCCGCTTTACAAAAGCGGCATCTTATTAATCTTGAAGGCAAAATAACATTTAATTACCTGTAAGCTCTCCTTTAGCTTTATTTTCATCAGACAGCTTTGAATACATTTGATCTCTTTCTGTTTCCAAGGTCTTTAAACAAGCATTTAGCTACAATCAAAATATAAAAAAAATAAGCATTTTAAGATCAGCAGAAATTGTTCGCATGCAAAAATATGTAATTTAATATCAGAAGAAGCAGAACTCTGTGATAGTGTTATCTACATGCAATTAAAATTACCATTCAAAACTGCATACACTCTTTCTAGTACCCCCCTTCCACCCACAAGTTTCTCAAAAATCACATACCTTTGCAGCATAGATCAATTTCTTTACAGTTCGTTTTTGCTGATCATCTGATTGACAGAACAGAATATGTCACATAAAATGCACAAAAAGGTTTGTGATAGAGCTTACTACTATTATTTTATTTTTCTAAAAACACAATCCCCAACATATCATGATAGGTATAGCATATTCGGAAGAAAAAGAAAAAAAAATGGGGGTGTAGGGATATACCTATATTCTAGTGCTTTGTTTACCAACGTTAATCAGAGTCAGAATGCTCATGTTAAAACGGAGGTGCTGGATACACACTGTAAGATTTACTGGGATGTGCCCTACGGTATCATCAGCACCAGCATAAGAAGCAGCTGCAGCAAGAAAAAGGAGGAAGAAAGGCTCTTTTGTGCTGATGTTTTGAGGGGACCCACATCTACACCCCTCTGATTCCAGTGCTACCAAACTGCCTCTGCAACAGGTAATGCCCATGTAAGGACAAGGAAGCAGAAACTAGGCTCCAGGAGGGACCCACTGTGCTAATCCTGGGAGGAGCTTCGAGAAGAAACGAAAGCAAGGTTCCCACCTAAAAATGTTGTTTGAGAATCACTGCTTAATACTAACATAGGCTGAGGTTATTCTGCAAGAGACTGAGCACTGATTCTTTACATTGCTCTGTAATATGTACAGTTTAGCTATACCCACGCACTGCTAAATAGTAGCATAGGTGTCCAAGCGTCAATGAACTGTCCGTCATGAATAACATTGGGCGTGTTTTGAAAATCCAACCTCTGTGAAGCTCATCTTTCAACCTTCCTGGAAGTTTGTTAGTTCTGTATTTCTGAAACATCTATTAAATTAATATTTAAGATGAGAAGCTATACAAACTGTACCTAAGTGCTCTCCATTCTCTGCTTCACCCTTGATATCCGTGTCCCAGTGATTATCTTCAGTGTCATCATCTTCTCTTATTGCTGAACTCCAGTCTTTCATCTTCAGCAAGTATTGTGTCAGTGACTAAGAAAAAGCACACAGGAAACAGAAACGGTAAAATAAACACAAGCAATGAAAACGTAGTTATCATTACAATTACTTTTTCAGGAATTCTGTTCTTTACTTAGTTCCCTTAGTAGATTATGGGAGCCCCACATACAAGATAGTAGATGTCTGATATTACTTTTCTATTAGAACATATACCTGCATGTCAGCAGGTGTGCCCTTGTGAAGACCTTTCAGATAGCTAAGTATGCACGCTTTTAGCAGGGCTTGTGTATATAAGGTGCACACATGTAAGAATACACTCTCAAGTCCCACACTCCAGATTTTAAAAAAAAATGCAAATACTCCATCAGTACTAAGAGAGTTTTTGCTTATTTAACATGCTGGCTTCAAAGGTTATCAGACTGCTCTGTTGTGCTGCTAAGCAACCTTTTCACTTAGCAGGGAACATGACATTAGAGGATAGAGACAGCAAACAAAAACCCAAAACAGCTTAATGCATATTAAGACAAGGAGAGGTTGTTAGACTTCCTTGGAACTCAATGATTAGCATCCGTCTGAATAATTTGATTCAGTGCTAGCTGTCACAATTTACCTTGACTTGACTCTCTTTATTTTTCAATACTTCTTCTATATCTGCTTTGGAAGTTTCAAACATCTTTGTTTGTTCATTTAGTTCACTAAATCGTTCACCCCATCCTTCAGCTTCTTGTAAAAGCTAAAAAGGGAAATACCAGATTAGCATGATTGTCTATTACAGTGAAGAATCAAGGATGAATAGTACTTGAGCCTGTTATGTATATTATCTACACACAAGCAGAATTTTAACCTCTCATCCATCAGTAAGAATTAACATACAAGACTATTAACTACAAGACAGGTAAAGCTCAAGAGTTGAAAAATAAAGTCTTCTATGTTATAATCCCGTTGCTTTAGCTGCAATAGCTCTCCATTGCAATTAGTTGTTAGGATATTTTTAACATTTATAAGAACAGTTCAGTTAATATTATTCTCAGTTAAAAAAACTCTTATGTGATGATAGCAACAGATATAAAAGTGACAATTTGTGGAACAGCTACAAACGCTGGGTAACAGATGTAGAGAACATTCAGTGCCCAATATACACACACACACTTCTGAAATTGTACCTGTCTTTTCAACCTAGAAGAGGTCAGTGAGGTAAGGGAAATCAGGAAGCTTTTTAAACTTTATTTATTTATTAAATTTATTTAAATTCACGTGACTGGCAAAACTATTATTTCTCCAAGTATCCTCCATACCTCTTAAAGGTTTGTTGTTCTGTTTGCATCTTTATAATTAACTATGATTAACTAAAAATACAGGTAGATTCCACAGTTACGTTTTACAGATATCCCCTAGTAAAATCTCATTTCACAAAAATACTTTACAGCAGTAGAGGTATTAGTACACTTAAGCACCAGCTCATTAAAAATAACCACTGCAACATATTAACTAATTAAACAATGTATTCATATTGTGAGAATGAAATCGAACTGATGCAAATTTCTCTTAAGACAAAACATGCAGTACAAAAACATGGAGTACGGTACAGAAAATCTGAGAATCTGTCAAAAGAATATTGCTTAAAGTTGCACAACAGTCAACCAATTTAAAAGCAGTGAATGTACAGAAAGGAGTAACTAGGTTGAGCAACAAGAACGTAACAGCCAGTTATACTAAAAATAAAAATCAGAAAATGGTAGTTAAACAGGGGAACTGCCATGCAAACAGAGAAGCAAGCCTGAACACTACTTAAACTAGAAGGCATAAAACAAAAGGTACGTGACTAGAACTGGATGAATCCCACTTGGCACACAACTGCACCTTTCAAGCAGTAAAAGCCATGTATGAATTTGCAGCATCAGGCACGCTAGGTATTATGGATAAAACAAAAATACTCTTTATGCTAATACTGCTCAGAAGACGTACACAGGTATCTACTTTTATCATTAAATGTCACCCTCAAAGGGAAGCTAAACTTTAAAAGATTCCTTCTTCATGAAGCCAAAGAGAAAATAAATTGACGTGACTTTATATACCTGTAACAATCACAATAAAGAGAAATAGCAAGGATTTGCAATAAGCTAAAGCAATACATATTTCTAATGCTCCTGCAAAAAACAAAGCACAGAAAGTTTGGAGCTCATTTAACAGTTCCCTTGTTCAAACTAAAAGGCCCAATCCTCTCTCTGACACATCATAAATCTGAGACAGCACATCTGTTACAATGTTTAAGCTATGATGTGCCAGAAGATTATGACCCATTAGTGCAAATGGACAGAGGAAGAAAGTATTCTAGTTTCTGTGAACAAACAACACCTTTGTTACCTTTTTGAGCATAAGTGAAATTCCATCTTTAAAAAAAAAAAGTAAGAAAGGAAAATAAAAAAAGGGTACGGATATTCTAATATAGCAAACTAACTCTCATGCTCACAACTGCCTCATAAAAGTGAGTACAAGCAAGCAAAGTAGATACTTTCTCTTCTTTCCTGATCAGGTTCCATCGCTTCTTATCAAGTTATTTATCTACTAGAAAGTACAGCAAGATACCATATACACAAATGTTCTCAAATTACTAAAACCTGCAAAGTTCAGTTAACAACACAGTGTAGTAATTCATCCTAAGTAACGTGGTTAAAGAACCACGATACCCAGGCCATTTTATCTAGAAGGAATGCAAAAATACTTATTTTTATCTAGGAACCTGAGAAGTTAATTACATCCTGAGAGTTGTATTCACTGATTTTTTTCCCGCATTTGCTTGATATAAAGTGATTGCCTATAAAATGTAATTATCAGCACTATCTTACTCTAAGTACTACTTTTTAATAAATGAAAGAAAAAGAAGATTCTTTTCACAGAATCACAGAATGATTTCTGTTTGAAATCAAGAAATTACCAGAGAAAACAGAAAAAAAACCCCTCTCTATTAAAACTTTGCATATTGCCTCTCAAAATTTTTTTAATAAGTATACTATCAAATTTGAAATAAAGTACTGAGACCAGATCCTTCCTTCTCACAGAAACAACCAAAAAGGATGCATGGATTAGAAGAAAAAGACTCTTGAAAGAAAATAATTCTCAAGCAACTTTATCTCAGTGATAACACCCAAATCTACTGTTTCTCCACTGACAGCATCTAATAAAATTGCCTTTTTTTTGGTAGTCAAACATGTACTCCTCCTAAAATTGGAGAAAAATACGAAGTTTTACTGATAACAGAGTTGTGCAGAACTGAAATACTCTTCCTGCAGAAAATTTTCTATTTCCAGTAACCTTTTTTTTCCCCCCTTAATCAGTAAGTCTGACAGGCACAGTGTTTCAATAGAGAGGACTAAAGCAAGCCCCAGTTGAGACTGCTAAAAACCAACAGGTCTGTACTTCTACCCCTGCCCCACCCCGGTATCTATCAGGTTACTGTTCAGATAACAAGATCATCAGTCAGTCAGGAAAATAAGTACATAACCATTAAAACAAACAACCCCAAACCCCTCAAAATCCTAAAACATTCCATGGAACACTTAATGTGCAGAGAGAATACCTTTTTGTTAGGAAAAAAAAATAGAGTAATTTAATCGTAAAACTAGGTATCACACAGGACAAGTATTACATATGCTGAACATTTTAAAATAATTAGCATTTCCGCAGTGGCTATGACACTGAGGAAAATAAACAGCTAGAATTTGGGATCAGTCTTTT
>VXAK01020501.1:0-29521 GCA_013399435.1 Arenaria interpres | reverse complement strand
TTTTTTTGGTTATTTAACACACAAAATGTGCAAGTCCAGCTGGTAAACTTACTTGGAGTTCTTTTTTCTACTGAAAAATAATTATGCATAGCTATCTTTGATACTTATCATTTTCCAGCAAAGGAGATGAAAATTATTTGCAAATACTCTCTGCTGTCTGCCTAGACTGGCTACTCAGGTGTATTTTTTGTTAATCTGAGGCTCATGGGATGTAATGGTATGCACCTGCAAAACTTAAATTCAATCAGTTTTCCTAGTGATGTCAATGAAATTAGGATTTAAAGTGTAGCTAATTCCCTTACCAATCTCCATTGCCCATAGTCAGGGGAATAATTCAGCCATAGTTATGCACTGCTATTTCAAATGTTTTAGGGTATCTCGGGCATCAGCCCGGAGTTGGCAGACATAACAAAAAAGCTATGCAAAACATCTGCTCCATCCTGGAGTGATGGCTGGAAATGAAGTAGAAATGTTATCTCAAACAGCACTGAACATCCATATTTCAGAACCTGGTACTCTTTGCAGGTGGGAAAGACCATCATTCAGAGGAGGGAGTGGTGTCTCTAGAATTTATCCATTCCACAATAACAGGCAAATAAAATATAGTGAGATGAACAGTTTTCTTTGTTTCTCTCCATTGGCTGTAAAGGTAGCTTAGTTGACTGTTTTCAGTTGACATTTTGGCTTGAACTCATGAAATAAACAGAGAGTTTATGATCTTTGGAATAAGGGGCAGGCAACTCAGGACTACAAAGATGTTCTGAGTTTATGCAGGGAGAAAATTAGAAGGGCCAAAGCTCAACTAGAACTTAATCTGGTTACTACTGTAAAAGACAATAAAAAAATATTTCTGTAAATACATTAGCAAAAAAGCAGAATTAACGAGAATCTCCATTCTTTATTGGATGCAGGGGAAACATAGTGACAAAGGATGAAGAGAAGGATGAGGTACTAAATGCCTTCTTTGCCTCAGTCTTTAACAGTACAACCAGTTGTTCTCTGGGCACGCAGCTGCCCGAGCTGGAAGACAAGTATGGGGAGCAGAATGAACCCCTCATAAATAAGAGGAAATTGTTTATGACCTGCTACACCTCTTAGACACACACAAGTCTATGGGGCCAGACACGATCCATCTAAGGGTACTGAGTGAGCCAGAAGAAGTGTTTACCAAGCCACTTTCAATCATTTATCAACAGTCCCGGGTAACCACAGAGGTCCCAGTTGACTGCAAGTTAGCAAATATGACACCCATCCACAAGAAGAGCTGAAAGGAAGATCTGGGGAACTACACGCCTTTCAGTCTGACCTCAGTGCCAGCAAAGGTTATGGAATACATCATCTTGAGTGTCATCACATGGTCACATGCAGGACAACCAGGGGATCAGGCCCAATCAGTATGGGTTCATGAAAGGCAGGTCCTGCTTCACAAACCTGATCTCCTTCTATGATAAGGTGACCTGCTTAGCAGATGAGGGAAAAGCTGTGCATGTTGTTTACCTAGACTTTAGTAAAGGTTTTGACACTGTTTCCCACAGCATTCTCCTGGAGAAACTGGTTGCCGTAGCTTAGGCAGGAGTACTCTTCACTGGGTAAAAAATTGGCTGGATAGCTGAGCCCAAAGAGTTGTGGTGAATTGAGTTAAATCAAGTTGGTGGCCAGTCACAACTGGTGTTCCCCAGGGCCCAGTATTGGGGCCTGTTCTGTTTAATATCTGGACAAGGGGATCAAGTTTAATGCTTAATGACCTGGATGGGGGGATTGAGTGTCCCCTCAGTAAGTTTGCAGATGACATCAAGTTGGGCAGGAGTGTTGGTCTGCTTGAGGGTAGGAAGGCTCTACAGAGGCACCTGGACAGGCTGGATTGATCGGTTGAGGCCAATGGTATGAGTTTCAACAAGGTGTCAAGTCCTGCACTTGGGTCACAACAATGCTACAGGCTTGGGGAAGAGTGGATGGAGAGCTGCTCGACAGAAAAGGACCTGTGAGTGTTGGTTGACAGCCAGCTGAATATGAGCCAGCTGTGTGCCCAGGTGGCCAAGAAAGCCAACTGCATCCTGGCCTGTATCAAGAACAGGGTGGCCAGCAGGATCAAGGAAGTGATCATTCCCCTCTACTCAGGATTGGTGAGGCTGCACCTTGAATACCGTGTTCTGTGTTGGGCACCTTACTACAGAAAGGACATTGAGATTCTGTAGCGTGTCCACAGAAGGGCAACAAAGCTGCAGAGGGAACTGGGGTTGTTACACCTAAAGAAAAGGAGGCTAAGGGGAGACCTTATCACTCTCTACAATTACCTGAAAGGAAGCTGTACAAGATGGGGGTCGGCTTCTTCTCCCAAGTAACAAGTGATAGGACAAGAGGAAATAGCCTCAAGTTGCACCAGGGGACGTTTAGATTGGACATTAGGAAACAATTCTTCACCAAAGGGATTTGAAGGATTCACATCTTACAATCAATGAATTACAGTCCTCTTTCTTAGGGTGATATTTTTACCTACGTCCATCAGCAGGTATACTGACTTGAATTAAACTAGCCATAGAGTATGATATTAGTCAGCAAATTATTTTTAACTTTGCATTTAGTTTTTTGTATTTATCAATGAATCAGAGGGGGAATGAAATGTCAATATCTGTTCCTAACAAAATAGCACAGTATAGGATCACTATTTTTATAGGTCCCTTGGGATCTACCTGAACTAATTGTATGCTATGGTTTGAAGGTTTCTTTTAATTTTTTTGCTGGAGTTGGAAGCTATTTATTAATAGAGAGCAAGAACAGGAAAGTAACTAGTTTGTCTTGACAGAGAATAAAAGCATAATCTACTTCAGGAAAGTGCAAATAAAATGCATGTTTCATTTAGGTACCATTCTGAGGAACAGCAGATCCTGTAAGCCTGAGTCATTATGGTCTTGATCCACAATGCCTCTACCAGGGTGTCAACCATACTCTAGGCTACCCATAAGCATCACCAGCAGGTCAAGGGAGGTGATTCTGCCCCTCTACTCCATGCTGCTGACACCCCACCTGGAGTCCTGCATCCAGCTCTGGGGCCCCCAACACAGAAAGGACATGGACCTGTTGGAGCTAGTCCAGAGGAACGACACAAAGATGATCAGAGGGCTGAACACCTCTCCTATGAGGAAAGGTTGAGACAGTGGAGAAGAGAAGGCTCTGGGAAGACCTTATTTCCACCTTTCAGTTCTTAAAGGGAACCTAAAGGAAAGATGGGGACAGACTTTTGTGCAGGGACAAGGGCTAATGGCTTTAAACCAAAGTAGGGTAGATTTAGACTAGTTAGAAAGATGACGTTTTTTACAGTGAGGGTGGTGAAACACTGGAAAAGGTTTCCCAGAGAGGTGCTAGATGCCACATCCCTGGAAACTTTCAAGGCCAGGATGGATGGGACTCTGAGCAACCTGATCTAGTAGAAGATGTCCCTGCTTATTGCAGGGGGAGGTGGACTAGATGACCTTTAAATGTCCCTTCCAACCCAAACTATTCTGTGATTCTGTGATTCTATAATTCTATGATTCTACTGTCAACAGGTCAGGAGCCTGCTCCAGCAAATATGAAATAATCTATTTCTTCTGCCTTAACCATCAAGCTATGGAGAGAAGTCTTCAAGAAGAGAATGGTTTATCCCTCCCCTAAGTTTCATTTTCTAACTGCCTGAAACCATTATTATATTTCACTGCCTCCATTACACTACTATTCACAAGTGTCATAGGGCTGTTCTGTGCTGAAACAAAATATGAAGCATTAGAAAGCATCCTGAAGACTTTACAGTCTCACTGGCTTTCAACCTAAGCAATTCTATGATTGTATGATCAGTCTGTGGCAGTCCTTGAGTGGAGCATTCCAAGTCATAACATGAAAGCGAGCAAGACAACATACAGAAATATCAAAAAGGGCAGCTGCTAGTTGGGAAAATAATGCTGGCAATGAGCTTTGTTTTTTTTTTCCTAAAGAAAATAAGTGAAAATGAATGGAAAAAATGCACCCATGTCTACCCTTTTGTATAGGTACGTACTGCTCCTGGAAAAGCAATATATTGTTCTCTCATTCTCTCTCATTTCCTCTCGTTCCTTCTCTTTTTTCCTCTCCCTCCCTCCCTCTCTCTTTCTCTGTCTCCCTCTTTTTTTCATTTTTCTTTTTAACGTTCAACTGTAGCTGGTTGCTAATAATTTAAATTCATTGCTTCATGAATGCCTTCCTATTAGTGATAAATGATATTTCACACATTTGCTACTTGTTTGTTTAACCGCTGCCACTCCTAAATCTGTAGGTTGTATGTATCTGGGAAAATGCCATGTTTGTATTCTGTACAGTAACAGGTTTGATTTTGTCTTAAAATGATGTTTTTGAGGAGCATTGTAATTCTCTGTTTATGGTCATTCACTGCCAACTTCTGGCTTCAAACACTTACTTTATTTTCATTTTAAAGAGGTGATGTGACAGATATAGCAAGACAATAAATCACAATTATACTGCCTGAGTAAACATCAGAAATGTTGATTACAGCACAATGATAGCAGTCTCATCCTGAGACATGTTAGCCATACACACTCAAAATTATGTTCTCACTTTTTAATTCTTGTATAAGCTTAAAATAGGATTATTTAAGACCTTTTAAAAATTAGTGGGAGAGGGTATAATAGAAGTTCTAGGGTTAAAAAAAAATAATCTGCAGCTGGATAATGGTGAAAGTTCATAGCTTAAATAAAAAGAAACTCAGCACCGTAAAGTTTGGAATTCATTTTTCTCTGTTATGTACTCACAAAGGTACATATATTTGGCTATAAATGTATGTCATGGTTTCAGCCGAATCTATCAAAACCAGACTGACAGATGTCCCTTCTCCCCTCCCCCTCAAAAGAGAGGAGAGGAAGATATACGGAGACTTTAATGAAGAATTAATATTAAATATTAATATTAAAATAAAATAAAAAAAGAAATAGATACAAATATATACAAAATGTATCAAGCTCCCAGGATGACAGTCACATCACTGACAGGCACTGAGGAAGTCCCAGACTGGACTCAGTGACGGATGGCAACTGGATTCCAGCTCTGGAGTCAGGAACACACAGATCAGGATCAAAGGCAGATGAACAGACAGAGTCCTCTTCAGATGTCAGCCATCGCAGGAAGACAGTCGACCCTTTGATCCCTCAGCTTTTATACTGAGCATGGGGCAGATGGGATGGAATACCCCAGCTGGTTAGGTTTGGGTCACCTGTCCTGTCCATTCCTCCCCACAGATGTGACCCCTCTACATTTTTCCACTTCTGACCCCCTAAGGGGCAAATAACGAAAATTGGCTGACCTTGGTTGTTATAGCAATAAGTGTAAGCAAGGGCCTCTCTGCATACCATTCCTTGGCATGTAGCACAAATATTGGTCTTATCATTCTGAGAATGAGCAGTTTTCTTCACAACATGCCGTTAATTTCAGAGTGTTAGAAGAGGCCTAGCTAAGATGTAAAATTAGGGAACACAAAATTGGTTCGGTTTTACTGCAAACCGGGACAATGTATTATAATTCACACATACGACAGCTTTAAGGTTGGAGTACACCCTTTTCATTTTTGCCTAATGATTGCTTGCTTAATATAGATTTGTCCTTGTCTTAGCTATTTTTCCTCAAATTGCTTTTCCTTTCTTTATCAAACAATGATGTAAACAAATTGGAGACAGAGGTGTCAATCTCTTCTCTCTGGTATCTTGTGACAGGATGTGTGGGAATGGTTCCAAGCTGAACCTGGAGAGGTTTAGACTGTACTTTAGGAAGCATTTCTTTACTGAGTGGGTGGTCAAAAACTAGAACAAGTTTCTTAGAGAAGTGGTCGATGCCCCATGCCTGTCGGTGTTTAAGAGGCATTTGGACAATACCTTTAATAACATGCTTTAACTTTTGGTCAGCCCTGAATTGGTCAGACAGATGGACTATGTGATCATTGTAGGTCTCTTCCAACTGAAATTATTCTATTCTGTTCTATTCTATTCTATTCTATTCTATTCTATTCTATTCTATTCTATTCTATTCTATTCTATTCTTTTCATTTCATTTCATTTCCATAGTCTAAAAAATTTGATTTGCACTGCCAATATTACATTCCATAGATCAAGGTTATGATCACTGAGGCCTCAAAACTAGGTTATGCAGCATCATTGAAAGATTACAAAAAGTTTGCTTCCTGCTGTTATTAGATGAGTTTGAGTTCAGGAGCAACACATTTTTATTGTGCAAACACAACAATGAATTTCTATTGTGCAAAAAATACACAGAAATTGCACTTTTGATCAAATTAGTAACATGTACAGCCGTAGCTGAATCCAAAATTTAGTGTTTATAACAGTAATGCATAAATCTTTATGCGTTGGACAATATTATTGATTACCTAGAATAAACAAAAAGTTAATTCTGCCTGGATGATTCAAAGCATTTGGATCTACTCCTATTACTTATGTCTACTAGTACTAGTTACTTTACAGATGACAGCTATGCAGCCCAATGTAGGGCACTGAAGTTAACTAAATTAGGGTCTGATACTCTTATCAAAAAAAAAAAAACAAACCACAAACAAAAAGAAAAAAAGGCAAAAAAGCCAATGACTTAAAATTTAATAACAGAATTTATCATTCTGTGATTGATTCTGTGATTTCCCAAAACTATGAAGCCTGATATAGAGCCTGTAGCACAAATAGGGGATCAAGAATAGAAAAGACATTAACTAGACCTTTTGGTAAAATTAAATATATAGACATTTTTAGATCAGTATATGCTACAAATACCTAAGGGAATCTGACAGACTGGGGTTTGTTTATATGGAGGCAGAAATGAGTAACTGCCTGGAAGTGAAATCTCAGTAGTAGAGCTGGATTCAGAATCAATTAATAGAATGAAGTGAAACAAATTTCAAGGACCACATGGAATCATTCAAGAGGTCTAAATTAACTTAATTATGATTAACTAATTCATATTTATAAATTTAAAACATTAATGATGATAGGTAGCTATTACTTACTGGTAGCTGGATTTGATAATAGAATGAGAAAATTATGTTTAAGAAAAGGTTTGGGGGATGATGCAGGGATAAACAGTTGAACAAGTATAAAGAGACACATGGATAAATATGACACACAGAGTTCAATATCAATAATTAAACACAGTTCTTACAGAGGAAAGTTGTGCCTCAGAACTATTAGGTTTCTGTGCAGAAGTGAAATAACACATGAATATGGGTGGTCCATTCAGACTTGCATATCTTACAAGCTTTTGACAATATTATTGTTAGAAGTCCTTAGAAAAATGAATTATTATTAGTAAGAAACAAGTTTCATTTAAGAATTAGTAGCTGATTAAAATAATAAAATAAATTCAAGCCTAAAAAAATACCAATAATCAAAAAGGGAGAAGAACTAGAATATGAGTTCACTGTATCAATAAAATTAATTCAGTTAAGGCCATGAACCAAAGGTGACAACGTTTGCTGATGACACACAGTTACTCATGAAAGTCTATGCTAACACTGATTACAGAGTTAGAGAAGTGAATGGGTAATAAAATATACAAAAGACTCAGTGTTGATAAATGCAAAGTAACAAGCATGGGAAAAACTGTATGTAAAAGGATAGATTCTAAATGAGCTATTACCACTTAGAGGACAGATTTTTGGAGTCACTGTAGATATTTCTAAGGAAATGCCTGCTTAACAGAAGTCAAGAAGGAAATATAAAGTTAAGAAATTATTAACACATAAATTGAGAGCGAAACAGAATCTAACTTGGTACTTCCACTGTGTGCAGCTGCATCCTGAGTCCGGTATACCATATTCTTAAAGCATAGGCAAGTGCTAAAAAACTAAAACTAAAAACTGGTGGGGGAAAAAAAGAAAGCAAAGCCAATGTATAAAACTATTTCATAGTTTATTAGGTTAAAACTCTAGCAGCTACCTAAACCACTACTGCTAGGAGCTGGAGAACACATTGGGGAAGGATCAGGCTGCCTTCAGTGTCTATTATAATTTTTACTTCATTTTTTTCAGTGGGGTCATTAGCAGAGTTGAAGGAGAAAGAGTGAGGGGTTCATCCAAAGGCTGATGAAAAACACAGAATGTAATCTTTTACAAGGAGTCATGCTTAAGAGGGAGTCCATCTTTACAGAGAACCTGGGAGGACTCTTGTCCTAAGGCAAATAAATCAAGGTTTCCAAAGTTGGGCAGCATGGTGAAATTCCTTTACCACTTTCACTATCAAAGATGAAGTTGTTAACAGAAATTTTTATCATTTTCATTAAGGAAAACTGAATTATTTTCTTTCCTAGTTCAAAAATGAACAAAATATGTGATTTTAACTTTTCCAGAGTAGTTAACTTACGCAGTGAAGGAATACATTGGAAGGACCAATTCCTGAATAAGCTGGGAGCTACTTTGTACTAACAACACTAAAGCAAACACAGCAGTACTATCTTAGCAATAAATGAATTGAAAGGTGACAGACATCAGCTCACTGTACTGCAAATCAAAAGGTCACCACAAAAATATTACTTCAGTTCTCCTCTAATTCAATAAATAGCTCTAATGGGAATTGCACTATGTCCCAAAATAAGAATACTATTACAATGGGGACCATTATTTCAGTGGAGTGAAGAAAGCCAAATATTTGCAGCAAGTACTTGAAGTATCATCAGTTGGAGGAAAAGAAAATCTTTGTAGCATAGAAATAAGGTAATCATCAGTTGGCTAGTATGAAATTGAACAGTTTGCATGAGCTCAGTGAAAACAGATGTTCAGGGGACACAAACCACCGAAGGTTCATTGGCTATAATAATTTATACTAATATCTGACAAAAAAACCTTACTGTCTCCCAATGAAAAGTTTGAGTTTAAATGGCAGGCTTTTTCCTCTGCAGCTTTGATCAGTGTTTCATTCAAATTCTTCTTGGAGACCTGTGGGATGGCTCTTGAGTCCATGCACTGCTCTGCTCATCCACTCAGGATCTCACAGGGTTGTCAATGCACACCAAGCAAAGGCAGTTATATGGATATTGAAAAGAAATTTATTGTTAAACTTCAGCTTGATCTGGAGAACCAGCACACTAAAATCATGATCTGCCAAGAAAGAGTATTTCAAATCTTCTGGACTGGCCAGAAAAAAAAAAAAGAAAGCAAAACATGGAAGCCTAGTGTTTGGTACAGAGTGGTTAAATAATCAAGAGAGCTTGTTATGGCACTGAACCGGGCAACTTAGTGAGGTAAATAAAATACGGTCAATTGGAAAAAGGCTGTGAGTATCTAAAGGTTAGAGAAAATAGTCCAGGGGTTAACTGCCAGACTGTTTGAAGATAAGGTGTTTTGTAACACATACCATTCTGGATATAAGTGTTTGAGTAGTTGACACAATAAAAAATTATTTCTGACAGTTATTCCTGGAACGAAGGGGAAAAAACAAAATGTTGCTGTGACATTCAGTATGGCATAAGGTCATGTCACATTAGTTGTACCATTCAAGCTGACACAGTGTATCATAATGAGCATGGTGTAAAGTCAGGGTCATCATTGCAATGCCATTCATCTGGTTGGGCCTTAAAACAAACAAACAAACAAACAAAAAAAAAACCCTCACAAAACAGAGAGAGAAAGTCCAATGAGAGCTTAAAAAGCTGCAACTAAACAACTACTTTCCCCTAAAAACTATATCTAATTTCAAGTAAAAATGAGTGTGACACAGTGGCTATGAAATTTTGCAGCAAAGGGCGAAACTTCACAAATCACACAGTGACTCTCTGTTTTGTCCTCCAGACATGCAAAACTTGGCTTTAGCGAACAAAGCTTTAGCTTCTGTAAGGCAATGCAATCATACTGGGAGTCAAACCTGGTACTAAGCAGTAGCAATGTAAGCAACCAAATGCTTAGAGACAAATCAGTTAGGACCTGTGACTCATCGTGCCTTACAACACTGATTCCCCACAGCTGAGAATGAAATCAGAAAGTGTGGTAAATCAGAAAATACACAGGTATTCAAAGACAGTATTTCCACCTAGCAGCAGCAGCAACAACTGACAGAACAACCCGAACCTTTACAGTTTTCCTTCCTTCAAGCTCTCTGCCCACTAGCAGGACTTTCTATCCCTCTTCAGCCGCTTCCTTTTAACTATGGCAGCTCTTCATGTTTGAGGTGGCAAAATTCAGTTTTGCCTACACTGCTTTGAAAACTTGAGGCAGCTTTTCTGAGTTACTGGAAAGGTAGGGTCGTTCTCGGGAAATGGAGCACTACTCGACTGATCCATCTCTCTGTTCACTGCTGCACCTTGGTGGAATTTCATTGATTTTCACAATGTGTGGGCTGTGCCTTCCAAGGACAGCTCAGAGCTCAGCTACTTTGCATTTACCTTGGCAGCAGCTAGATGGCCAATGAGAACATCTATAAGTGAACTTATATGTTTAAACTAGCTACAGCATGTGTTGACCTTGACTCAGCAGATGTTTATATAGGTAGAAAAGAGTTACAGCTATGATTCAGTCAGGTACCTCCAGTACTATAAAAGTTAGACTTCTAGTTTAGGTCATTTAACTTTCCACTATAGTATTGCAGCTATTGACCACCTTGTAAATTCAAATCACAATTGTAATGTCCAAACGTCCGTCTGAGGATATTTATTAAACCTTCACTGGTGGCTTATCTCCAACCCATGGGTTTGCCAATATAAGTATCTTTACATTTTGCTGGATAAGAAGTGGATACTGCTACATTTCTATAGTGTGTTCCTCAGTCAGCAGAGCAAGACTTGTGGTTAGTACAGAATTTCACCTCTCGTGCAAGTTTCCTTCAGACCTTCTCTTTCTCCTTTAAGTCCAGTAGCTTACAAATAGCAGAATCATTTATTAAGCTTTAGTAGGAAGTCTGTGCTTTTTCACCAGACTTCAGATCACTGTCTATCTTGCATTGCAAGAAATCCATAAACCAAATCTCTGAAGAAACAGCAAAGTCTGTCATTCCCTGCACCCAAAGGAAGGCCAAAGATTTTGAGGCTTTCAAATGTAGCTCTAGCATCTTAAATTTACATCGGAAACAGTTCATTAGCCCATTGGAGGAGAAACAAATAATATAGTCATCCTGAATATTTCTTTATATATGTTAAATTATTTTCTCAGTCCCAGCTGGTCTCTTCAGGGAAATTAAGTGTTAGGGAAAAGAGACTAATCTATTTCATCTATTTTACTAGAAATAATCATAGTAAATTAATATGCGCTGATTTGCAAAATCAGCTAAAATAACATCAGTTAAATTATATCAATGATTTTTGGTTCTGTGCTATATACACCATATTACTTTGGCAGACAATCTGGGAAATAGACGTATTTGTGGAGCTAAACTACTGGAAGCTATGTATCAATATTTATAGGTAGATCTGGCTACAAAGCAGAAAATCTGCTTCATTAAAATAATCACAGTTGTGAAATGTGTTTTTCTTCTGCATATGTTGAAAGATTTTTTCCTGAAAAAAAAAACATTTAAAAAAGAAAAGGTTAGATTTCAGAACACATAGTACTTAGAGCATTCACACTAGTATTAATAGGCATCTTTCTGAATTCCTCGCTTGTCCAGCTGATTATATACCTACACAGTAGAAGCATCAGAGGAAATTTTGACATCAACAATCTTCTGAAAATCTGCATTACCTGGAATATCTAGACTATCTGGAACTTTTTTCACCTACAGCTTAATTATTTTGTTTTCTTAGCAGGCATAAATACTCAAATACCATGTTACAGTCTATAGAGTCAATCTACCGTGTCTTGGAATTTAAAGCTGGATTTTGACACTTCAAATGAGATTTTTAAACACCAGGGGATTATTTGTTTTTTCTGAAGTTGATGTTAGAAATCTTTCCTAGACACGCAAGGATTTTTATTAAATGTTGTTGAAAAGATAGCAATCAGGAATGGAAAGATAAACAGCACCCTGCATCTTTAGGTCAGACTCACTGTGTTGCTAAGCACTGAAAGACTATGATCATACCACTACAAAGAAAAAATGGATCAAACCCTCAATAGCTTGAAATACTACTTTTCTCCATTTTGAGGTCTAGACTATCTTGCTTGCTTCCTTCCTAACTTTCTTCCTTTCTTATGACAGATTAATTAAAATAGATGAATGTAGATTATGATAATATAATGAATACAAATGTACAGTAGTCTGAGGATTGGGCAACCAATATGCTTGAGGGCAAAGCATTCTCCATTCAGGAAGACCTAGACAGGCTGGAGGAATGGGTTCATGAAATTCAGCAAGGATTCAGGTTAAAGAAACCATTGAAATAATAAAAGCTGGGGATGGACTGGCTGGGGAGCAGTTCTGCTGCAAAGATGAACAGCAGAGTAAACATGAGAGAGCAGTGCATCTTAACATATTGGGCTGTATTAACAGGCCAGTGATCATTAGATGGTTGGAGGGCTGGAGCACTGTCTCATGAGAGGGGCTGTGGAAATGGGGTTTTTCTCAGTCTGGAGAAGAGAGAGCTTTCAGGGCACCTAACAGTAACATGCCAATATCTATGAGAAGTTCATCAAGAAGACAGAAAGAAGAAAAAGCCGAGTGAACAAAATGGGAAAAATAGATTTAATTCTGCCTCTTTTCACTAAGTATATAAGAAATTAGAAGGAAATATCATGCATCCTCCACCTAGGCTTTGCATACAGGCTGTCTGACCCTTTTCGGAGCATCAACATCTAGTAGAGTAGGGTTGGCTCTAATAAACGGAAGATGATGAGTAGAAAATATGGTCTTACTCTTCTACAGTATCCTACTGTTTACAACACTTGCCAGGAATGAAAGAACTGTAATTTCAGCTCATTCTAAGCAGGCTTGAATTTATTACTTCTGCTTCCTAAGTACTCTACTGCTTTTGTTCTAGTATTTCTAGGTCACACTCTTCAGTAAACAATATGCAGCTCAAATGTCTCACAAGATTGCAAGATCCACTATCTTCCTGAAAGAGACCAGTTGTCATAAAACTGATTTTCACTGAAAGAAGGGGTACATTTAAAAGAAAATGGGTATCAGCAAAATGTATGTCCTTAGAATGTTCCTTTTATACTAGTTTGTTACAGGATTAAAAGAATAAAAGTAAACAAAAACAGATGGAAGAACAACCATCAAAATACTAGCTAGGTAACTGTAAACACCATCATTGTATCCTAATGACTACAAGTCCTTTTTATGCCCTGACTTCCATATATCCTGTGCACTTAACTACATAAACTTCAAGGATACTTCTCTAGTGAAAAGGCTTACGTGATGGCTATCTGATGCAATTATCACTTAGCACTAAGAAAACTCTTCTGGGTTCAAAAAGAACTCTTTTCGAATGATGTGTATTTAATTCCCTCCAGGCAAAACATCTCTTGCTTCTTGGTTACATATGTGATGCAACAAGCTCATAAGTAATCCATCGCCAGCTTCAGCATCTCTTGTATCTGTTTTCATAGTCACATTCAACATCACGATCAAGACCTCAAAAGTTTAGATTTTCCTAGGCAACTGTCTTCTGGATTGGCATGGAAGTTAAGCTGGTATCTGTCTTTCCAAAACAGGGCACTTCTAGCTTTCATGCCTGTAGTCAAGCATCAAGGGAAACTATGGACCATACAGAAGAGCAAAGATTATATATTTATCTATATGGACAGTGTGGGCAAATATGTGATGACACTGTAGTGTTAGACCTAAGTAGAACTTGGGCTCCTGATCCCCATTTTAGGCAAGATTTAAGATACTATAGTTCAACAGTTTCTTGACGTTGTCATGCCCTAGGTAAACTACAATTTAGTATAAAAATTTTAAAAAAACTTTTTTTTTAGATGTGTTTGGTTGAGGGGGAAGAGGGGGGTGTAGATGGGTTTAATCTTTATATTATTGTTCTCCATCCTTGATAATTGCCAAAGGATAAAGTTTTTTGTGCAAGTTTCAGTAAAATAATGTTATTGTTTTGGGGGGAGATAATAAGAAAATACAATTTATCCATTACTGTGGCTACAGAAGTAAATAACAGTGACCATTTTTGAACAGCTGTATAGTCAAGAATCACGCAGTTTGAAAGATGATATTCAGTATAGAATAATTCTCACCAGTTATCTGTGAATGACCTTTTCCTGACAGACATTGGTTTAGATTTTGGTTTGGTTTGGGGTGGGATTTTTCAGTTTTGGTTTGATTTGTGTTTTTTTAATGAAGAACAGATATTTACAAATCTCATAATGAAGTGTGTTACATATTTTTCATTAAACTATATAAGGGCCTGATCCAAACCGTTTGAAGGCTGAGTACTTATAGAATAGTTCCATATCCTTTCAGTCAGCCAGCTTGCCATAACTTCTGTGTTGACCTGACACTGGAAGATTTCAGGAAAAGGATTCACCTATACTGGGCTGAAGACTGATTCTATTTTGGTATCTCCAGATTGCAAATTGGAAGCTGGAAGGACATCTCATATTGTTTCAGTTAGACCGTCACATTCAAAAGAAGCATTAATTCAGTTTATTTTTGCATATCTAAAATACTTTAATTCTTAACTAGTCAAAGACTTTCTACTGCTTTTTTCTTTCTAAGAAGAGATTACATAGAAAGCACATCAACATTTTATTGAAAAGCTTTTGATTCATCATTACATGGGCTTCAGGAAAGATTCTTCCCCCAGAAAGTATCCAATCCTGAAAAAAAAATTAATATGGTGCCAGTGGGTTTGTTGACAGGAATACATGCTCTGACAGGGTGCTAGAGTTTGCAACATTATACATGCCTCGGATTGCATATGAAAATTCGGTGCTGCTCCTGGTTTTATAAATAACATGTAATACCCTGAATTACAACTTTACCAGCTCTTTTGTCTTCCCCCTGCTCTATTTTTCCCATTGGAACTATCTAAAACATCAGTCAGCTTAGTGCTTGAAATTCCCCTTTTCCTATTTCCTCTTTTTTGTAGCACCATTTTTGGTTACTAAATACAAGAAAAATGTCTCATATTCATTAAGTGGTTTCTTGGTTTTGGTTTTTTTTTTTTTATATTTTTTTTCTATAAGATTCCCAGGTAGTTTTCAGTTGGGTTGTACTGGGGTTAAGAAGATGATGAACACCGTACAAGTAGTAAGTTCAAAATAGTCATTCATTTCTTATCAAAATATGCTGTACATGCTTTGTATAAATATCGTTTAATCTATTTTTCTACTTCAGAAATCAATTATTTTGTATAAACTCAGTTAAAGATTATAATTAACTTCTGCTGTACTTTAGTCATTAATGACCCCCCTGAACTTGACCAATTTTATCATTTTAATTTGCAGTGAATATATTTTTCAAGTCCTTTTCACACCACTTTGCTGTGCTGCCAGTCATGAACTCCTTTCTGCCCTCTTGTCTCTTCTGTCTGCAAACAGCAAAGCATGGTGGCCAAGCTGAAGCAGATGTAGTTTTCATCCACGATCAATATAGTTCAAAACTAAATGTAGCGTGTTTTAATAGAATTATAGAATCATAAAATCATAGAATTTTATTTAAACTAATCAAAGAAAATAATTACTGTGAAGACACTTTCATCTTATCCCATCTGAATTGATACATGTCCTTATTGCAGTCATTGTTACTTAACATTGATAATGGTTGTGATAATATCTTGAAAAATCACAGAGAAACCTCTGTCTTACTGGAAGTTGAGACACACTATTTGTCTTACTGGTTAGAGAGAAAATTTCCATGCCAAGAATTATATGTAGATGGTACAGACTTTTAGTCTGACTTTTAGTCTGACTGCTTGTTTGAAGAACAAACTCTTCTGCAGGCTGTTACAGTCATTATAGGGCAGAGTAGGTATCCGAGAAACACAATTGAAGACCTGCAAGAAGTCAAGTCTGCTCATTTCTACTTGAACTCACAGCTCAGTCTGGCCTCAGTTAGATATATTTATAACTTTATAGTTTTTCTATTGACTTTTTCCCCTTCTTTTACATATTCTCATTACCTGCATATCATGTTCACCTTTACACTCAGGCTGCCTGACACTTCCTCTGAAGGGTATTTTTTTTACCTTCTTTAGAGTGTTTCCAATATTTACTCCAGAATTTTTACATTCTTGGGAGAGAAACCATATTGACATTTTCTAATTTTAAAATTAGTGAGTTAAGCAACACTTTTTAATGGACTTCTGCAATAGTATTTATAGCGATTGAATAAAACCACACAAGAAGGGTATGCTGCATCAATAATAATAAATACAAGACTACCATTTCATTTCTTTAACTTCCCACACTCACAGGCAGGGGTTATACTCTCAAAAAAAAAAAAAAAATTTATTAACCTCTGTACTCTTCCATTCATCTTTGCTGCAGGATCACTCACATCCTGAAGCTTGCTGTGAGTCATCCCTTTCTTTTAGCTTCTAAAACTCAGTCATGACAAGGGTTTCCAAACAAAGCTACTTAGATGAGTATTGCTAGCTTCCTTAAAAGGCTATTAATAAAGCAGCAGAAAAAGCAGCAGTGATAAGCTATGCAAATTATACCTTACTAGAAGAAAAATGCCAGAAAATGAGAGCTAAATCCTCTCCCCCCACTCTTCACCTACCAAGCATACAAACAAGAAACAAGGTGCTTAACAGCAATATCCATTTTATGCAGTGGAATTTTGTTCTCACTCCCACCTAACTGGTAATTTCTAGAAGAGGGGAAAATTGGAAGGATTATCCAGTTCACAGCACAGTATATCCGACAAATGAAACTCCAAAAGATACATTTGCTAGTAACAGATCACACTGTAAAACTTGCAATATACCACTACTCAGTGATTTTGGACCTAAAACTTCATTAATCATTCATGAACCTGTGTGCTGCTAAAGGGAATAACACACTCTATAATCTTCAGGAAGTGCGTGGGGAAAAAATCCCTTTTTTTGTTAGAATAAATCAAAATGCCTTTAACCTCTAAGTTGCTTCTGCTCTGCAGCTCTTTTCTAGTAGGACAGGCAATGAATTTTGGAAAAATGGCACCAGCTACTAAATTTCAGAGACCCGTTTGCACTGCATTAAACTCTGCCACTGTCCTGTGTGATACTGGATGCATACCACCAACACAGCTCATTTTCCCCATGGGTAAATTAACAGTAATAATGGTTTTTTTTCACTGGTGTATTTATAAGGTTTAGTTACAGCACTATTCAGACCTGATGTCTATGCATCACAGATCCTTCATTTTCAACCTGTTATTTTTTTTTCTCAGCCCTGTACTTCATTTTTGACTAACACAGATTTCCCATAAACGTCTTAATCTGGAGACATTAGGAAGTAAAAAACCTACCATTTCTCTTAATGATTTGTTCCAGTGGCTATAAACATCCTCACATCTTACCTTTCTGTATCTGTTCTCAACAACTAGCCATCAGAGTATATTCTTTCATAAAACTCCATGTCAATGAGGTTAGCAGTAATCAGCTTGTTTTCTCCCTACTTTGCACTTCTGATAGAGCTACAGGAGCACTGAGGCACTCCTTTGTCCCTTCAGGTATCCAATCCAACACTCAAATGAGCTGAGGTGTCTGGCGCCTTTGGCTCCTTCTAAACCCTTGGCTGGTTGTCTGGCCCGGAGTTGGACACAAACTTGAACTCTTTTTTCCTCCCTGCCCAAAATAGGGTAGCTTTATCCGTATTGCCTACGGGAGCCATGCCTCACCAATCACAGAATCACAGAATAGTTTGGGTTGGAAGGGACATTTAAAGGTCATCTAGTCCACCCTCCCTGGAATGAGCAGGGACATCTTCTACTAGATCAGGTTGCTCAGAGCCCCAGCAAACCTGACCTAGAATGTTTCCAGGGATGTGGTATCTGGCACCTCTCTGGGAAATCTCTTCCAATGTTTTACCACCCTCATTGTAAAAAGTACCATCCTTCTAACTAGTCTAAATCTACCATCTTTTAGTTTAAAGTCATTACCCCTTGTTCTAGTTCAACAGGCCCTGCTAAAAAGTCTGCCTCCATCTTTTCTGTAGGCCCCCTTCAAGTACTGAAAGGGTGCTATAAGGGCTCCCTGGAGCCTGCTCTTCTCCAGGATGAACAACCTCAAAGCTCTCAGCCTTTCCCCATCGGGGAAGTGTTCTAACCTAAATTAGGTATTGCTTTAGAGAGTGCACTTTGGTCTGAGCTGAAATCATAAGAGGGAACATGCTAAAAATTATTCATTAAGGGTTGATTCTGGCCAGTGGGCAAACCCCTACCTGCTCCTGTTCAGTGTGTTACTATAGATATAACCCTCATTTCTATGAATAACATTTCTAAGTGCTTGCATTACCAGTGGTGAGTGTCCTAAGCTTTATCATCTCCATCATGTTCAAATGCCAACAGGACTGAAAGACTAATAGGGTTGTTCGAGATATGTGTAAAGCCTCAGCTGTTAGTCGTCCTGGCACAAAAACCATCTGTTTACATGTCTAACAGCACTGTAGCGTATAATAATGAAAGGCTTACCTGGAGAGCAGAATTATCTGTGTGAATATATTTTTGTTTGTACACAAATAAAAATTAGCTCCATATTATATTTACAAAAAAGAATATGTTTTCCCTTTCTCTCACACTTGCACAATACACATATTACTCTTGCAAAGGGGCAAATCCTGCTCATATCTCAGGGATGCAGACATCATAGGCTTAGGGTATTACTACAGGGAGTTAATAGATGCTGTATACTAAAAAGAGATGAAAATACAACTTTTCTGGAAGATGAAACAATATCTGCAGGAATACCTTAATTCTGCAAATGCTTCACAGAGATTTACCTTCCTCACTTCCTTGAAAAAACATCATATGGACCAACTACATTAATAATAAATAGAAATCTGGTTTATGCTAGCTAGATTGTTAAATAAACCCAGACACCTGTTTGCCAGTTATAAAAGTGTACTGCTGTTGTGATGTTTTCCATCTGTAGCATATGCCACATGGCAGTTGTGCTACCTAAAATGAGGTAGAATGAGTCCATCAGAAAACTCTCGCTTAATTTATAAAGTATTCCTGTTAGGTGCACCTTTATTATTATTTTGTTCTTCCTTCATCCAGGTTCAGGAGCTTTTCTTTTTATATTGAAAAGCTATTTCCAAACTAATTTATACCAAGTGCAATGTAAATACTAGCTAGGAAAAAATGTTGTAGAACCTTTTCAGATTCTGTTCACGTGAGGTTATATATTGATTCCTCTATGTATGGCTTCAGGAGAAATGGAGAGAAGTAGAAAGGAGTGTGAGAAGCTAAAAATCAGAGTGGAGCTTTGGAAAGTGCATGGTGATCCATGAAAGTTGGGAGAGGGAAAAATATTAGACTTGAAGAGGACTGTACTGCTTTTGGCTGGGATAGAGTTAATTTTCTTCAAAGTAGCCTGTATGGTGCTATGTTTTGGATTTGTGATGAAAACAGTTAAGGGTTAAATGGACAAAGGTAATGGAGACAAGAATAGGCTAGTGGTAGCATTGCAAAGATGGGAATGAGGAGAGGTCCAGGATCATGTTTGTGATAGGGAGAAATGGCCTTGATTGCTGTCTTTCGTCCCCTAGGGTCAGGCTAGCAGGTGGTTGGCACCCGGCCATGTTGGTCTGCTCAGAGATGCCAGCAGTCAAGGCAGCAGAGCCAGGACACCCATCCCAGGAGTTTCTTCCTCCTGGTGGCATGGCTGACCAGGCAAGCCATGGCTTAGCGAGAGCTCATGAAAAGCTTCTATGTCTCACTGGAGCCTCAGGTGGGGAGGAAAGTTAGGAAAGGTAAGAAAGAACATGTGAGAAAACAGCATAAGGTGCAAAACAGAGGATGTTATTGGAAAAAGCAAATAGTTGAGAAACTAGCATAGATTGTCATTGATCTATTTGCACTGCATTTAAATCTCTTACAGCTTATAATTATACTTTTTTTTTGGTGAGATGTTTTGCAAAATCAGACAGCTACATTTTAAAGCAAACAATCCAAACAGACTCAGTTACTTTCCTTTCTTTATCCACGACACATTCTTGAGGTGCACATGCTTCCCAAGACTGGATTATGTAAGCTTAAAAGAGAGGTTATTTTTAAGGAGGTGCTGAGTGAATGACATGTTGAATGGAAACACTCTGACCAAGGCCCTGACACAGAAGCAATAAAACAAGCCCAATAAGTTTCTGCTTAATCCCTTTTCCTGCTCTACTGCATCCACCTATGCAAAGATGCAATTGCCACGAATTTTACTACAGTCCACCCAGAAACAAAAAACAGTTCTTTGAGAGTGATAACCAAGTGAAAATGTTTGTTCTTCATGATAATGTTGCACTGTTCATTTAAAAGACAAAAGTAAAATCAGATATTTTTTTTTAATTTTCAGAAGAGGATTTTTATGTTTACCACTTTAAAATCAATTTCTCCAATCCTTTCCTTAACTATATACTTCTGAAGATGTATTTTTGCATGCATTTTTTTGAGAGATTAAGCTGTAAATCTTAATCTTATGTAGTCAGTATGTGAAATATCAAGGTACATTCAAAATCATGCTAGCTCAAGTTTCAAAAAACAAAGATCAAGTATTGAGTAGCCATAATAAATAAATCATGATGAATCCATGCATTTTATACATGTATACATCTGTTACATATCTAATTCTGCTCATGAAATATTTATGATCAAACTGAAATCAGCTTGTGGTATTTAGACAGGCAGAAAATGTGACCAAATAAGTCAACTAAATTATTAAGTAAGCATTCTTCACTTAGACTGACTAATTAATGTTGTAGTATTTAATATAAGATAAGAAATGGATAGCTACATATGGTAGGTGTTCTTGTACACTTCTTGTTCCAAACAGTGTTGCTATCCTGCGATTCACATTGTGATTTACCAGACTTATGCAGAAAGATGCATTTTCATTATTAATTATATCCACAGTAGAATAAAACTTTAATGTAATAAAGTTATATAAGACAAGTTCAAATCTCGGTGATCTAAAGAGGACTATCAGTGCACTAACACTCAATATTGCAATGCTGGGAACGTGTCTGTGTTCCTCTAGTTCTGGAATTAGCCATTGCCAAGCACCTGCATTTTTTGCTTGATGAATAGGAAGTCAAACACCTGAAACAGGAATTCGCAGTAGCTACCTCAATAAGTTATGGGTAGGTAGCCATTATGGTCTATTGAAGAAAGCGGTATGAGACAATCTAAAATTGGTTCCACCTAGTCCTAGGTTAAACATCTATGAGAAAGTGGTTCAGAATATGAAACAGTACCGGCAGGTTCACACATTTAAAGAGTGCAGCCAAAAGAAGAGGCTGTGTGGCTTTTTGCCTCAAAGCAGCAAGAGTTAGGCATTTTCCCCTCCCTCCCCTAACCTCCACCAGCTGCATTTTCTGTTATTCACCCAAGGTGTCTCCAGATTCAATGAGGTGGTTCCAGACATTATTATTCTGAGTTATATTAAGGCATTGTCTGCATTGTATTTAAAACTGAGTATTCTATTAGATTCCTGCCCATCTACACATTAAACACAGCAGTATTCAGATCTCATGCTCATGCTGTGTCACCTCTTAATGAGGTGAATATTCCCACAGAAACACAGTTCATAAAAAAGCTACTTTTATGAACATGTATTTGCAGCATCTGGCTTTCAAATTTGCAATTACCTCTTATTTCTATTATAATTAAGTTTAAAGTCTTTATGAAATGTAATGACCTGTAATCAAGATCAGCTATTTGTTAAAACAAAAGAAATTTTAAATTTCATGGATAACTCCTCAATGTTATGAAGACTTTGAACTAACCTTGGAGGGACAGAACTGGAAAGTTGGGTTGTTTGGATTGTGTCAAATGGCCTGGAGTAAGGACAGAACAGATCACTACAGAGGAAGTAACACTTAGGAGAGACTGCATAATCTAAAACGTCTTTTTCAACTTACACTGTTTCTTTCTTGGGTTACTGCCAAATAACCGTCTCTGTCACAATATTCAGAACCCAGTCCCGCAAACGAACTAATTAAATGGTATAGTCTCTCAAGCCAGAATTTATGTTTCTCTTCTGTGCAGGCACAGAGTATGGAAGGGTAAGCACCTGGTTCCCTTCCTGCTCCTCTCTGGTTTACCAGAGGCTGACAAGCCTGAGGTCTGGGGTTGTAAGTCACCTGTGTATGCAGAACTGCATGGCAATTTGGGTACAAATGATAAGTAACTAATGGTGACCCGGAAGATGCAGTAGTAACGAAAACATACAGTGCTGAGCTGTATGCAAATGCATATACTGTGGGTGGAAGAAGGGCTAAAATGATGGATTTTCTTCTGTCAACCCGTTCTTCTAATCCTGCTTTCCCCCTGTGTCTTCCCCTGCCCTAGTCTGTTACTCAGGATTGGCTCCTATTCTCCTGCCCAGGAGAAATGTAGGAAGAAAGGCTGGAAAACAGAGGCTTGACACAGCTCCCACACCACAGATCGGGTCAGACAGTGTATACGGAATAGGAGAGGAGGAATGTGCTCACAGCTCTCAGTATTTGTATCAACACTTCTTCCCAGCTCTCTCAGACTTTCCTTGTTCATTCCTACCACCTACTCCCTTACTCAAAGCTGTGGCCAATGTTCAATATCATACTTAGTTCTCAGCATGAGGCTCACATTTTGTGGCTCAGGATCAAGTAAGATATTTTTGCTGTGGACATAAAACGAAATAACAGTTCTACTCCGTTGGGTCTCAGCATCTCAGCTAATTGTAATTACTCCTTTCATTACCCACAAAATGTTTTTTCCAGATAAAAATACCTAGCTTAGTCTTAAGCTGTTACATGTATGGATCTCTGACAGTACTAAAAAAACCGAATAATTAATTCCACAGAACAAAGAAAAGGAGCTGTTGTGTCTTCTGCAAAATTTTCCAGTGTGTTTCCACACTTCCTGAATTCCTGGGAAAAAAAAAAAGAAATGTTTTACTGTTGAGATTTTATTTCATCTTCACTTCTGTATTTTATGCTGTTGTAATTACCAGATGTGCTAAGAGCTAGAACAGTGAAAATTCTCTACATCTAATCCATTCTATTCAAATATGAATAATGTCAAGCTGAGGAATGTTCGCTTTAATAATTTTGCCAGCCAAATCACTTTCACAATATTGCCATCTCTTTATACGCCTAAACACAGTTTAAATAAAACAAATGCAACACACTAATTTCTCTTCCAAGGTGAACAAACACACTCAGTGTGCTCCAGCTGATATTCCTGCCTTGGTTATAAAACAACTGCCATCTTTTCATTGAGAAGTGTCCCATTAATTAAAAATGAGCATCACTCTGCTGCATCCTGTAGACATATGTATATTGCCTAAACCTGTTCTCTGCACCACTAGCACAATTTTAATGTACCACAAGATCCACAGAACATCCTTCTTGCAGATCATCAGCATGATGTTGTCAAAAAAAATGTTAGGTTTTAGAAAAATGCAAGGTAATAAAAAGAGTATATAGTGATAAAAAAAAGAAAACATTTCAAAGTAAGCCACAAAAGACAAAGTCAAAGCAGCAGCTGCACCTCACTGGTGATGAGCCCAAGAAGAGTAAAGCACATCTGTTAGTTGCTGTTCCTTTTTTGGCAGGCTTAATGTAAAGCCCTTGGTTGGTAATTTTTAAATACAGCTAAAGCTGTCAGCCTAAAAGATAATTAAATTGCTGACAATGTTTTTCACTGCTGTTTTGTTTTGAAGAAGCCAGTGTGGTGGTATCTGGGGCCTTTCATTTTCTTTTCTCTGGGAGAGCAGGAAGAAAATACTACCTGTTTGCTAAATGATCACTCATGCAATCAGTCAGCTGAGAATTAGATAAATATTTAAGGTACCCTCTGCTACTCAGTGTGAAGGATTTTAGAAAGATAGGGGCTCAAAGAGGAGAGCAAAGCAAGACTGCATAGACTTCTTCTGCATAGAACATTGATATCAATATATGGAATAAGGGTTTGCTGTTCTCCTCCTTAGCTGTAATACATCCTTTTTAACTGTGGATAAGCCACACTTCATGGTGGATTTTCTGTTTAGATAGGTTTCCATATGAAAATCTGAGTCACCCTGAGTTGCCCAGGAGTAGCTCCTCTCCTGCATTCATAATGTTGCAGATTATGAGATTACCACTCTTACGATGGATTATATTAGCCAACAGCTACACGGGGAACCCTGAGAGCAGTGAACAGATAGATATCCTGAGATCCACAGGTGTGGATCAACTCTACTCCTTACTTAACAAGAAGAGTGAATCTTGCCCTTGTGAGTTTTTCTCAGGCAGGTGAGCTAGGGAGCCCTCAGCCTTTTGACCTGTGGATATTGCTCCATTTTTAGGTCTTGAAGCAGAAAAAATGGGGTGGGGGTTGAAGAAAAAAAAAACCACAACTTTTTTTGGCTGCTGTTTTTTCCCCCCATCTGTTTATGGCAGTCCTCTTGTATTGATCACCTAATGATCTTCCATGGTGCCATTGAGCTTCACAAACCCATCACACATTGGCAGATTTCTTATCCCATTTTTCTGGGAGTGCCCAGGGCTGAGCTAGCCACAGACTATAAATATGCTGTCAAAATCCAAAGGAATTCTTACAGCCAAGTTCACCACAAATAAATGGAGCATCAGCAAAATGTAATGCAGAAGATTTATGCTAAAAATATCCCATTTGAGTTTTGCAAGTTACACAGTTCACACGTAAGATGAATTTTGAAAAGCAGTGCCAGTTGATCTCAGGGCCAAGAGCAGACCAACCACAGCTTAATTTACTATCATAGATATTCTCATCATCAACAGTCTTCCCAATTTAAACATAGTTTTTTCCCCTGAGTGTAAAGGAAGTCATTCTCAGGGACATCTGCCTAAAAGGCAGCCATAACCTCTCACCACAGTAACAGCACCAAATTTATAGCAGGCAGCCTAAATACAATTCTTAGTATCATTCAGATGCATTGACCACAACACCCCACAGGCATAGAAGGAGAAGTTGAAATACAAGGTAGGCTGGTATTTTTAATGTTATAATCAGACCTTTACAAGTTGAGAAAAATAGGTCTTTAAATCACCTGGCTATTAAAATCATCTGAATGCCTCCCTTAGATATTTTCTGGAGAATTATTTTGTGAGTTACAGGAAAAACAAAACAAAAAGCAAATAACCAACCAGCCTCCCCCCTCAAAAAAAAAAACAAAACAAAACAAAACAAACAAAAAAAATCTCATTTATAAAGTATTTAAGAATAGTAAGGGCTAATTTATGAAAACTATTTTTAGTTGTATCAGCTACATGTCTCTACAGACATCTGTATGTCTGTTTTTGTAAAGAAGCATAATCAGAAATAAAAATAGGATTTACACTTTGTACTAATTCCATAACTACTTTTAACTGGAATATTGGATCATGGATTTTATTCACATTGCCAATGGCAGTAGCCCATCTTGGATTACTCATTGTGCATAAAACCTATACGACAGTATCCAGTCTAAACAGACACATGCACAGATGTATGCATCTACTCTCCTCTCTTCTATGCTGAAACTCATAAATATACTGAAGTAAAATTACAATGGAAAATAAAATGAGGAAACTATTTCCTCATTTCCTTCAGAGGATGTATCTTTTAATGACTATCAGTGATATAATTTATATTTCAACATTGTTGTGAGGAAAGTTAAACCAACTTTCAAGAAAATAATTTATTTTCCAGCAACATAATTTCATGATTGATTAAAATATTTCATAAATTCATACCAAATTAAAGTGTAGTTTTGATAAGGACAAATGAGAAAAAAAGGCACTGGATAAAACCAAAGTATTTTACTCCTAAAATTTCCAAATGAAACATGTTGATTTGGAGGAAGTTCCTTTAAACATATAATGTTCTATTTTAGAGTCAAACAAAAATAACAGAAGAATAAAGTTTCTTTTGGTCCAAATGTTGTTGAGGTTTGTTCATTGTTTTTCCTTTGTTTTTTTTTGTTTTGCTTTGATTTGTTTTGCCGTGGAGGCATTCCTAGAAGGAAAGGCTGTTTCAACAAGAAAAAAATAATTATAGTTATAACCAGTTTTAATTTTAAATGTGCACAATTTGTTAATTCTGTCAATAAAGCAAAATATTGCTTGCACAACAGTGGTCCTGTTCCTACAATTTATTCTGCATAGATGAATGTCTTCAGTTCTGGTTATGGAATTAAAATTTTCAGGGCTTTTCTGCTTACTTGCATTTTTATTGCTATTGTTTTGTTACAATTTGGTAATCAGTAATATGACAATTTTTAAACAATATAAACTAGAAAATAGAAACTCATACTATAGTTTGAAGACATTTATTTCTGCTGTTTTTCATTACTGTAACTCAATTTATAGTATTCTCTTAGGGAAAAAATATTTCTTTTTCTTGTTTCAAAACTAAAATCTTTATGTTGATCCTGAGGTTTTCTGAATTACATCAGCTGTCTAATGAAATGAGGTAACTATTTAGTGCAAATTAAGTGTGGGGTAGATTCATAATGGAAAGATTGTATCCACGTATAGATTAAATGACAGGGAAAATGTTTGAGACCTTTCTCTCTTCAGGGAAGAAGCTGTTAGTTGCTCACAAAATTCCATGTTTTCTACATAGGAAGAAAAAGAAAGTGTCTTGTCAGCTTCAGTGGAAGTTGGACCACATCTGAAATTGTTTACACATGGATAAGTGGTTATATTTCCTTAAATAGAGCTTTAAACATTAAACAATAGTAATTCAATGTTAAGGAAATATCAGTTCTTTTCTGTTGAAATAGATTTCCTCAAGAGGTAAGTAATCCATTCTCCACAGACTGTGATTTAAGTTAGATTTTGAGAGTGAAAGAGGTGGTGGAAACATGAGCTATTTACAGAATAGGTACTCAAGTGAGTGTGAATGCAATAGTATTGGATACTATGAGTTCCCAAAATATTATCTTGTATCACCAAAACAACCATCTCAGCTCTGATGCTTAGCATTAAAAAGAAGCAATTTAGTGTCAGGCATAGGGAACACAGTATGGAAGGAAACTGCATGTGGCGAACCTTGCATTCATGAGTGAGGGACAACAGCCAAGAATTGACAAAGCGTGAGCGGCTGCTGGTGGGCAGGGAAGTCTCACCGGGAGAACAGTAAGCTAATGTTTGGCTCCTTGGTTAAATGATATCTAAAGGAACATCAGTGAGGAAGATGTCCAGAGAGAAACCAGGCAGTTAATGTGGCAGCTGGCGCAGAAAGGGGAGGTGCCGCTGGACACTGAGTGAGGCTGCCAGACCGGGTACAGCAGTGGTGGAGTCAAATGGCAAAACATGGTTCTCTGCCTGATGTGACCATCTCTGATGCATCAGAGCCTGCAGACCAGACTGACCTATAGTGACAGGACTCTATCCGTTTTGTGGTCTACAGGTTATACCCGTTGCACCCTCCTTTGATAGGAACTGGGGATGGCAGTGACCATCCTGCAGCAACTGTGCAGTTGCTGAGCAGTAGGGAGACCAGACAAGGAAGCAAAGAGGAAGAGACATGGTAACTTAATGAGATCATTATAAAAACTCTGCAGGGGCAAGAATGCAAGTCCTACATTGCACATGAGGAGGGATACCCTGAGACAACACTTGAGCAGAGTGAAGATGAGATCAGCTTTGACATTGGGGGCAGAAGCTTGTGACTTCCAGAGATAAGAGTATTTGTTTTCCACCTGCAGACACTCAGTTGGAGAATAGATACAAAGCCCCACACAGAAGGTGAGATCAAGCTTCCATGCATGATCAACACATTCTCACCAGTCCCACTGACAGAATGCACCAGGTAATTGAAAGGTGTTATTCCCTTCTGCACACAATGGAGGCAATTCTCTGCAAATCAGAACTGTTGCTTCCAGGGGCTTGCTGTTGATCAGCAGCGAAGGACATCATGGAGAGGGTTCTGTGGCTCTTCCAACCCTCAGCTTTTGTGGTTCGTCTGTGGGTGCATCCATGATTCTGCTGAGGGAGACTTTGGGTGAACCCAGTATGACTCTGGGGGGTAGGTTGAAAGGAGCAGGAGTCCAGGTGTTGTTTTAGGGAAGTACAAATGGTACTTTGCCAAGAAGGAGGCTTTCGCAGTTTTCTAGGGAAAGTGAGGAAACTGAACTGCCTATACATAAATTAATGCAGCCTGGGAAACACAAGGGAGGAACAGAAAGCTCATGAAAATTCACACAATTGACACCAGAAGGATTATACAGATGTGGTGGGATAGTTTGTGTGGCTGGAGTATTACCATGAAGGCAGAAACATAGGAATAGACAGGCAGGGATGTCAAGGGGATGGGGGTGCTTTCTACAAAAAAGAATGGTAAAAATACATGGAGGTATGCTATGGAATGGGGAAAGGACTGCTCAAGAGGAGGAAGACCGTAAGGGAGACTCCAGGAATGTGGTCTGCTGGAGCTGAAACTCACAGATGAAAAACTGGTTGGAGTGTGATAGCCAATGACAGCTTTGGTTTCAGTGACTTTTAGATGGAGGTTCCAGATCCTGAAAGAAGGCAAGCTGTAGAACTTGAACTTCAGGAAAGCAGAGTTTCTTTTCATCAGGGATCTGCTGGACAGAATCCTGTGCAAGGCTGCCCTGGGGGAGCCCAAAAGAGTCAGTTGTTCTTCTGATAGCACAAAAATATTCTGCTTTGATTGCAGCAAGTAGCGTAGAAATTAGAGTGAGCTCAAATACAAACAAGAATTAATTGGAAAGTGAAAGTGAGGAGGAGCTACCTCACATTTAGCCTCCCACTCCTCAAATCATGACCTAGGTTGCCATAGCTACCCAGGATTTTGTGCATTCCTGCTGAAGGACTGAAAAGATCAGCCAGCTGATCCGTATAGTTGAAGATCCATGTCCCATAGCTTTTTTCCTGTCATTAATACAGTAGAAAAATGTTACATTTTGATGATATATAGTGATTATGGATCATTGACACCATGCCTTACCTTGCTGCTGCTCATATTGATTCTGCTGCATTCCAGGCCTTCCATGACTGCAGAGGTTATGTGAAATGGGATTTGTCTGATCATTACCTTACCATGACATTATTTTTTGTAAAATTGTTTAGAACTCGATGAGTCCGGCTAAGTAAAGCTAGAAGCTAAGTAAAGTTAGAAGAACATTGTATTTGAAGAGTTAATGATTTTGAGCAGGTCAGGTCTGCTCTATTGGTCCTTTTTAGGGATACGAAGCCTGTGTGTTAGGATGAGTAGCCACTATATGGGAACTTTCTGGAGTGCTCCATTCCAGGTTGTGCTGTGCCACACATTGGTGGGTGTTGTGATAGAGATAGCAGTTAAACCAGTCAGTAAACTTTCTCTTAGCCAAACAGTTTACTAATATAATCTGTAATTTAAGTTATCTTTTAGAAAGGTGAACTGTATGTGGGTCAAGGGATGAAATGTAATGATCCTATGGAATACAGAGAAGCTCTCTGAGGACTAGAGAGAAACTGTCCAAGAGGCCAGGAACCAGATTAGGCAAG
>VXAK01020500.1:0-22683 GCA_013399435.1 Arenaria interpres | reverse complement strand
GGGGGGGCTGCGGGGTAGCCCCGCTCCAAGGGAGGAAAAAGCGGTTTTTACTCGAAGGGCGTCCTAGGCTGCCCGGGGCGGGCGCGGAGTCCCCGTCCCCAGCAGGCAGCCCCGCTGTCGCCGGTCCCCTCCGTGGGCCGGGTGGGCTCCAGGGGTCTCCCCCCGCCTAAACCACGGTGAGTTTGTGAAGCGACACAGCGCAGATCTCCTTGTGCCGCCTCCTGGCTTTTGAAATGTAATTTTGTCTCCCCCGGGCTGCCCAAATGCCCCGCTCTCCCCGGCCATTCCCGCATCCACACAGGCTGAATGGGCATAGCAGGGTGGAAAGTCCATCTCTTTCTTACGGCAGTAGCGCTGCTGTAGTTTGCTCCAGAGAGTGGAAGAGGAGGCGAAGGACGGCACTGCTCTGCCTTGCACACATCAAAAAAAATTATTTATTTTCATGGGGATAGCTTTTTTTCAATCCAAGACGGGTAGCAGGTAAGGTACGTGCCACTGGTGAGGTGTTGGATGCCGTGGCTCGTGGGCCCCTTGGGAATCTGCAGACCCTGCTGAAAACCCAGATAACCTTCCCTTTTGCAAACTGAAAAACCTGCATTGAGTTATTGAGTCTGGTGCAGCCGCTTTGTTTTGAACTAAATTGCCTGTAAATTTGGCGTTGGCTCTGCAGCCTGTAAGTCTGGAGACTTCCCGGTTTGGGGTCTGGCGTGCTCGGAAAGGGGAGGGTGTAACTGTCCGGTCTGTACGTTTCTTCCATTCACTGCAGCTGGAAAGAGCTGTTGCTCTTATCTTCCCAACGAGAAATGCAATGCGTTACCTCGCCAGTCTCTCACTGAAGTTGTGGGTGAAGAGCTGGAGATTAGTATAAGATCATGAGGTTTTCCGTATGTTGGGTTATAACCAGATGGTAAGCACCTAAAGTAGAAGAGCAAAAATATTCATGGAGAAAAATATTTGCTTCATTCAAATTCCGTCTTCAGCTTGACTTTTCAGCCGCCTTCTACTTTCATTGTAAAAAAAAAAAAAACAAAAAAAACTTGAGCTGCCTCATTCTCTAAGCTTATGCCTTTGACCCCACGATCTAGTGAGACTACTCTTGGTTTACTTCATAGATAACGCGTGGTGGTTTGGTATATGTGTTATGCTACTGCTTTGGCTTTTAGGATAAAAAAATCTTCCAGCTAGAAATGAACCAGTGAAAACAGGATAAGCAGTGCTGACACACGCACATCGCGCAGGACTGGGCTCTCTAGAGGAGTCTATGGCCTTTTATTAAACTTCTAAATAAAAAAAGTCAGTAAATAAATTTCCCAAGTACAATCTCTCTGCATAAGACTTAAACCACATTTGAGAAACACAACCAAGAAACGTTCTGTAATAAAGGCAAAGGCCCTTACGTGGTCCTTTAATTTGTGGGACTCAAGCTTTCACTTCAGAAATTATTTATTTTTTTTTTCAGTCCTCTTGTCTTGCAAAGAAAATGTGCAGCCTTTTCCTTGCTCAGAAATGGGCCTCTGTTGCTTCTGTGGCTTGTTCCTGAGAGCTGCGAGGGGCTGATGTGGAGATGAGCGGTGTTGGCATCTCCGTGTGGCTCTGAGAGCTACAGCACGAGCTGAGATTGATGCGGGTCCTCCTACACCCGAGCATCGCTCGAGGAGGCTGACCCTTCACTGCCACTTGTGGGCTGGAGGTGGAGAATGTGCTGCTTTAGCTTTTTTTTATTATTATTATTTTTCTTTTCCTAGCACCTTTCAGTGGTTTGAATTTCTGCTGTTTGTTTGTCAGACCGCTGTGGGCGTTGGGGGCCAGGCTCTTGGCGGCAGCCCAAACGCTGCGCTGTCCCCAGGAGCTGCAAAAGGGATTGGGTTTTCTACCATTGAGCGGTTTTTAGGTGCTTTTCGTGGTTTTGCCTCATCTCTTGAATCGTTATCCTCTCTTGGAGAATCACAGAATGGTTTGGGTTGGAAGGGACCTTAAAGATCATCTCCTTCCAACCCCCTTGCCCTGGGCAGGGACACCTCCCACCAGACCAGGTTGCTCCAAGCCCCCTCCAACCTGGCCTTGAACCCCTCCAGGGATGGGGCAGCCACAGCTTCTCTGAGAAGGTAAAATCTGTCTTAATGAGGAACAGAAGAAGTAGGTGATGCCTTAGTCTATGAATGCTGAGATTTCGAAAAAGGGATCCCTGGCCCTTAGGGGTCTTCCATGACCAACCATGGCAGCAGCTGGCTGCTGAGAAAGATGGGGTTTTGGTTGGTCTTAACTTCCTCATCTCCCTGGTCGTGTTCCAAGGACTGCTGTCAACTGAGAAGAAAAAGTTGGGGCGTAGGGGTGGTAAATGAAGTTGTAGTGACAGTTTAACTAAACACAGTCAGATGATGGAGTGAGGGCACAGAGGGGTTCTCCTCCATGAGGAAGACTTGAGCATGAGCCATCGCTTCTGAGCCTCTTAGCTTAATTGACTAAATTGAATGAGTCACTGCTTTGTGGCTTAGTCTTACAGCATTCTGTGACATGGGCTAAATCTATGATTAATGTTTTGAGAAGTGTCCTATGCCACAGTAAACAGGTACTCAAGTAAAGACGTGTTTATGCATGTGTACGCTCTCTAGTGCCTTTTTTCCTCCTCCTGATCCATCACTAACCAAGGTGTCCCGTGCTTTTGTTTTCCAGTGATTCACTGTAGGTGTTCCAGGTGTTTTTCTTTCCCTTCAAAGCGAAGGATAAGAAAACGGCCCCGAGTTTTGACGCTATTAAGCCTGCCTGAGGACGTTCTTTTTCATGTTCTGAAAGGCCTTCCTGCTGAGGACATCCTCTCCGTCAGAGCCGTGAGTGCTACCACTTCCCCTCTCCTGCGCTGGGGCTCAGCTCCACCGCGAGAAGCTAGGGCTGCACACAGTTGTCAGAGCCTTTTCAGAGTAGGCCTGAAGAAAACTAAAGAATACATGCAATAATTACTACCTTTTTTGCTATCCCAGTAGTATTTGAGTGCTCTGTGTAAAGTTTCGGTAGGAATTGTCCTGCTAGATCACCGTGGCTGAACAAATTACCTGGTTACCCATCTCAAATGAGATTGCAAAGAACTATATTTCTGTTGGTCCCTTTATTTTTGTATTTATTATTTTATGCTCTCCCCCCGGCAGGTGCACTCGCATCTTAAATACCTTGTGGATAATCACGCAAGTGTTTGGGCATGTGCAAGTTTCCAAGAAATATGGCCTTCTCCAAACAATCTGAAGATGTTTGAAAGGTAAGCTTTAAGGATCAAATTTGTCTGACGTTGTAGAAGAGGATGTTTGAAGGTAGATACAGCGAGAACTGATTAGAATTGTGTATGTGGGCAACCTGACTTTCCCTCTCTGTAGAAGTCTTTGCTTAGGGTGATGAAGAATTGTTGGGTTTGTGTCTAAGCTGCAGCTTATAACTGCTGTGCCTTTAACTGGGGCAGGGCCCATTGCATATCTTAGAATCACTGAATGGTTTGGGTTGGAAGGGACCTCAAAGCCCACCCAGTGCCACCCCCTGCCCTGGGCAGGGACACCTCCCACCACACCAGGTTGCTCCCAGCCCCCTCCAACCTGCCCTTCAACCCCTCCAGGGATGGGGCAGCCACAGCTTCTCGGGGCAACCTGGGCCAGGCTCTCACCACCCCCATATACCCAAGTTTCAGTACTAAAACGAGTGAGGTTTGAAAAGGATGATGATAAATCTGCTTAAAAAGGACAGAGAGCGTCTTTTTGTCTGTCTGATTTGAAGGAGATCTGTCAGTTTAAATGCCATGGCAAGCTTTGCTTCTGAGTTTGATGCATGTATTGTGTTCTTTCTGAAGAAGACTACCATGCACACATCAGTTCGGAAGGAGAAGCACAAAGGCTTGATGCCCGTCCTTGAGGGTTAAAGAACCAAAACATGTTATTATGTGCTGGTGTTGGGGATGTTGCATGGGAATGAGAAACGTTTCCAATGAATTATCAAAATGACCCTAGATACTGGCAGATGAAAGGGTTGCAGCAAGAAAACCCTCAGCGCAACTTATGTTTAACTTCTGATATATATGAAAGCTCATAATGGGTTGTGGTTGGTGACCACCAAATTCACAGCCTGGCCTCCAAAGTGACTCGTTTGAGGATGTGGGCCTGGATGCACCAACTGATTTCAACCTGGAGTGTTTTCTCTGTTTCAGAGCTGCTGAAAGGGGTAACTTTGAGGCTGCGGTGAAGCTGGGCATTGCCTACCTGTACAATGAAGGCTGTAAGTGTGGAACCTGCTCGGGTCTCGGAGGCAGGTGGCATGACAGAAGGAAATGGAGATGAGCTAAAGGCTTATTTGTAGATACAGATCAAACCAATTGTCTCATCATAAAGTTGTCCATTTTACTGGCTGCTTACAGAGCTCTAAGTGCAGAGCCAGCTTTGCTGCCTTCGGTGTGTGCTCAGGTCTCGTTTATTATCGTGTCTCTTCAGTTTTACCTTTCAGTGCAGCTTAAACTCTGGCCGCTAAACTGCTGGGGGTCAAAGCATAGCATAGTTCTGGTTGAACTTGGCTGCTTACCTAGTGTGATAAATGTCATCAAAGGGACTCATGATTGCCAGGAGGAGCCTCCTTGCAGAGCGCACTTATACATTCATAAAGACTGATTGTAGCAAGATGTTTTTCTTACTAGTCCAAAAAATCCCCTTAAGATTATTTTGCCATTTCTATGATTTTTAAAGCTCTCAAGGAAACACATTGAACAATCTTTTCCTGATTGTATCCTGTTGTTTGTCTTGGCCTGACTAAACTCCAAGCACACATTGTGAATAAACTTTAAATAATTTCTTGCCTTTTTTTTTTTCCCAGTGTCCATCTCCGACGAGGGTCGTGCAGAAGTGAATGGATTAAAGGCATCTCATTTCTTCAGCCTGGCAGAGCGCTTGAATGCGTGCGCAGCCCCGTTTATCTGGCTTTTTATCCGTCCTCCCTGGTCCTTGAGTGGAAGCTGTTGTAAAGCTGTGGTCTATGAGAGTCTCAAAGCAGAGTGTCAGCTGGAGAAAGTAAGATTTCTTTCTGCCCTTGACTTTGAGATGGGTTAGTAGCTGCATCTAGATCTATTGGTAAAAATATTTCTGTTTCCCCAAAGAGCTCCTGTGCTCTTGTTGCTTAAATGACTGCGGATCAATCATTTTAATAAATTTATTGCCAAACCTCACTTGATAAATCATGAGTGCCAGAGGCCTGTAATGTCTCTTAGAGATTCAGTCTCGAAGATAACAATTGAAAAAAATGAGGAGGAATGATTGAAAGGCAAACAAAACTGTAGGCTGGAATTACTAGCAAAAATTGCTGTTATTCTTTGTTTATCTTTAACTGCTTTGTCTTAATGCTTTCTTCAGGCTCAAAAAGGATCTATTCTCCATTGCTTGGCTAAGGTCTTGAGTCTCTTTGAGGTGAGCAGTGTTTCTGATTTTATGTGTTTGGGTACTTTTTTTAGTGATGCTGGTGCTGTTTACTTTGATTTTAAAAAAAATAATAAAAATCAGCCAAATGCTCTTATATTCTTCAAGTGGCCTAGGAACTTCTGTTCTCACGAGTTTAATTTATTGGTTGTTTAAAGGAACATTATCAACTTAGTTTATTGAATTTTATAAACAGTGAAATTAATTTGGGCTTGATCATGGGCTTGCAGTGTGCTTGGGTCTCAAAGGAAAAGCCATCCAGCCATAAAGATTATTAATAAAATAAATAAATAAAAAAATCCCTTAGTGGCACGTAGGCCAAAAAGCTTTTGTTTAGCTGAGGAAAACCCCTAACTGCTTCCTGAGCCTAGATCTTCAAATGACAGCACTGGGTGGACTGGGTGGGAGCCCCCCTCGTGATCTGAAGGAGACCCCCAACTGGTTGGTTCTGCTCTGCAGCTTTCAGCAGAGAGCTGTTGGGCAGCTGCTGTGGTGTTGGCATCTGGCACCAATTCGGTGGACAGCAAAAATACCATCATGCCTTTTGTCCTTAGGATGAAGAGAAAAGAAAAGAATCCCTTGAAATGTTTGAAGAATCTTCAAAGCAGGGTTGTTTAAACAGCTCCTACCTCCTTTGGGAAAGTAACAGAAAGGCTGCTGTAAGTACTATGGTTTTGTCCCAAAACAACTTTTTAACTGTAACTTGTGGACCTCTGTTACGTGCAAGGAACATACAACAAAATTGCTATTCCTTAGATACAGCAGGAATTGCTGCTCCTCCTTCATAAACAGGGAGAGAACTCTCTCAAGTGAGCTTTGGCGTCTGCCTTGGTGCTTTAGGTAAATAAGTCCACGAGCAGTTGTAGCCGAGGTGCAAGCAGAAGTTCCTTTACACTAACCCCTACAGGCATAGGCACCGCTGGCTGGTAATCCCGTGGCTCCCTGAGGCAGTGCCCCCCGTCCTGTGCCCACATTGTCACTAATAAATCTGCCAAAGCTCTTGCGCTGGAATCCCCAGTGACCCACCTCATTTCCTGTGAGACACTGGGCCAGAACTGCAGAGAGTTTCTTAAAAACAACATTGTCATCATGATGAGAAACAGCCTGGTTGCTGAAATAGTAGATGTACCGCCAGGCAGTGGGCTTTTTCTGGATATTGGTGCTACAATCCTTCTGTTCATTGTGTAAAAGTAATGATTTTTGAAATCTTTTGATGTTCCTCTCTGTAGATGTTGGACCCTGGCAGATACCTCCAAAGTCTCAGGAAGTTACGGGACTATGCAGCAAAGGGCTGCTGGGAAGCACAGGTAAGACTGACTTTTCCCAGGAAAACTGTTTTCATTCCATCTTTCCTATGCTGTCATCGTTGGCTTCGACAACTCTCTTTTAGAAGCAGGGTCAAAATTGCTGAATAATATCTATATATTCATGTGTGTATTTACTCTGCAGGTTCCCCTGCAGATTGGAAAATACTGCATGTCTGTGGTGCAATCTGAGATGCATCTTTTGGTGGACTTAAAAGCCTACCCCCAAATAAAGTGTGCATCCACCATTTAAGCTAAACTTAGAACTACCAGTTCTATTACCTTTCGAGTAGTTTGTCCTGTTCAGTCTCTGTTTTCAGCAGGAAAATTACAGGACCATCCTGTACTGCTTTAGTTTGCATTTGGCAATAAAAAACCAAACCCAAACCGACTTTTTTCGTGTTCTTTCTACTGCAGATAGCTTTAGCCAAAGCTTGTGGGAATGGAAGCCAACTAGGATTAGAAGCTAAATCTTCCAGTGAAGTGGTGTCTCAAATCTTTCAAGCTTCCCTCCCTGTCAGCAAGCAAAGTATCTTCACTGTGCAGAAAGGAATGAATGAAACAATGAGGTAAAAACTCAGAACCAGGAGTCAGGCCACGCGGCAGAAACCGTTGCCTGTTCCCCTCCGCAGGTGTAGGGGGAAACCAATCTAGAATGAGGGCTGTTGGGGGGTGGAATCTTTCTCTTTACTCTTGTGATATGTACAATGAGAGAAACGGTGAGGGTGACAGAGCCCTGGCACAGGCTGCCCAGGGAGGTTGTGGAGTCCCCTCCTTTGGAGATTTTCAAGACCCGCCTGGATGCCGTCCTGAGTGGCATGCTCTGGGTAGTCCTGCTTTGGCAGGGGAGTTGGACTAGATGATCTCTATGGTCCCTTCCAACTCTAAAAAATTCAGTGAAATTCAGTGAAACACGTGACACTTTGCAAAGAGTGAGTATTAGAGCCTGTATTTCAAGCCCCGATGAATAACTGTAATGAGCTGAGTGAGGTTTTCTCTGGACTGTAAGTTCTTGCATCTGGCAAGACTGACAAGTTCTTCAAGAACTAAAACCCCGTTTGACGTGGTGGAGCTGTAACTGCTCTCTGGTTATCTCAGGAGGCCTTTAGCCTCCTAATTGATATGCCCTACCCTTTCCTTATGCAAGTGCCCATTATAGGATAGTTTCTAATTCCATTTCAGAGAGAACTCAAGAAAACCATTGGCCCCTTGGAGGATAACAGGCCTCTGGTTGCAAATCCTTCTCTCAGGGCAACGTGTCATTTTTCTGAAAATTCATTTGGTGAAACTTCTTGGCTTGGAATTCCTGAGTGGAGAAGGGACTGGGTGACTGGGCATGGGGAGAGTGTTCAGCACGGGTTTGAGTGGCTTCTAACTGCAGGGACTTGTGTGTTTCTCTCATTCCTGTGTAGGTACATCCTGATCGATTGGCTGGTAGAAGTAGCTACCATGAAAGACTTTTCCAGCCTGTGCCTTCACATGACAGTGGCATGTGTGGATCGTTATTTGAAACTGAGGCCTGTACCTCGGGCTCGCCTCCAGCTTTTGGGAATAGCCTGCATGGTCATTTGCACACGGTAGGGGTTCTGACTGGTGACCGGAGATGCTTATTGTGATCATCCAAATGAATTTCTGCAGCTCAAGGGGGTTTTTTTCTGCCCTTCCTAATAATAATACTGGAATGAATCTTTGGCTTCCCTCTCCATGGACTGTTGCTGGACCTGTGTTCACGTACAAACACAATCTCTATAAATGAGACACAAAATGTAATTCTTTGAACATATTTATAAATATGAAAAAAAACTCCGTAGTGGTGGATTGGTCTATATGCATCAGCAACTGAAATCTTTCACGCCATATCAGCACAAGTTACCCTGTAAGGAACAACTACAGTGGTGGTGTTACCTAGTTTCATCTGTTATGCTCAGATTGAACCACATGGTGTGGTAGAAAACTACTCTTCTGTGTTAATTTCCTTAATACTCTGCATCTTAACATAGGAGAGAGCTCTCATAAATGAGGAATTAGGAATGCTCCAGTAGGTGGTTCCAGCTTAAAGATTAAATAAATGAAGAGCAATTGTTTGTTCTTTCCTGGTCTGTACCTGGGAAAGTACCTTTTAAAGTTATTTAACGAGTACCTTGTAAAGTTGTTTAACAATTTGGTCATCTTGGGTGCGTTTATCTGCCACAAAAACATTAGTGCACAGGTGCACAAATTCCCTTTCTTCTGGGGCTAACTTAATATCTAATGTTGCAGTTTCATCAGCAAAGAGATCTTGACGATACGGGAAGCTGTGTGGCTAACAGACAACACGTACAAATATGAAGACTTGGTCAGAATGATGGGTGAGATCATTTCTGCCCTAGAAGGAAAGATAAGGGTGAGTTTGGAAAGTGGGTGGACTATTTCACCCCTTGGGCTGCTGCTGAAGTCAGGCTCTTGTAATTAGCACTTCACCTTATCTAAGACATTGGGGTTTTATGCGAGTGTTCTCAGTGGAGGAGACCTTGCACGTGTCAAAGCATGCAGATTCAAAACCCTCTGCCTTTCTGTGGAGGTAAAAACTTGAGTTTTAAGAGGCCATTTATTCTTTCACTGGAGAATATTTCAATGACAGTGTAGTTAAACAAAAAAACCCTGAACCCTAATGTAAAGAAAACAACATCTGGAAACAACTGTTCTAAATACTTGGTGCTCGTCTCCTGTTGCCAACCTCTGCTCTCTTTTATGCACTAGATACCGACCATTGTGGACTACAAAGAAGTGCTGTCAAACGTGGTCTCCCTGGAGAGAAGGACCCTTCACCTTTACAGCTTCATTTGTGAACTGTCCCTCCTCAACACCAGCCTCTGCGTGTACTCCCCGGCCCAGCTGGCGGCTGCAGCGCTGCTGCTGGCCAGGATACTGCACAGGCAAGGTAAGGAACCCTGCCCTGCCTGCAGCACGGTAGGTCAGTCTGCTTTGTCTCTTTTAGGGAGCCTTTGGGGGGGTTTTTTGGGTGTTATTTTGTCTTCAGGCAAGGTGTCCCTGTCACTTGGCTGGGTGAGGGGGCAGGGAGGAGGACGGGCAGATTTGAGTTCAGTCTGTTTTACCTCTCAATAGCTACGATGAACAACAACGTTAGTGTCAGACGGTGCAAGCTCTGTGTTTAAGCGAGACTGAAGGTATCACTTCACAATCAGCTTCCAGGACAGGTTTACCTGCCAAACCGAGCTTGAATGAACCGTGTGCAGGCATAAGCTTGTAAAGATCACGCTCGCTGCAGGGGGGGAGGACTAGGTGACCTCTAAAGGTCCCTAAACTATTCTGTGATTTATCCAATATAAAAATAAAATCTGTGTGATTACAGAACTGCCAACCTTCATGAATTGTTGACACGTATTCTCTCCTGCAGCACACCCCTGGACCAGCCAGCTGTCTGAGTGCACCGGTTTCTCTCTTGAAGACCTGCTGCCCTGTGTGCTAAGCCTCCACCAAAAGTGGTAATGATTTTGGAACTCTTTTGGGGAGGGCACATGAGTACTTGGATTCCAGCTTTTTGAGATGGGCTGCATCTACAGAGTCAGCCCTTCCCAAGGAAGGAGGTGGCTTTGGGAAACTTCCTCCTCCCACCGCGAGGCCCTGAGGTCTGGGGCCAGTTCAGGGACAGCAGTTCTGCTTCTCACAACTGGTACTGGCCCTGGGCTACAGAAAATGTGACACTTCTCAGGGCTTAACAGGTTTTGGCTTGCTGAAAAGCACTATTTTCAGAAGACTCCAACTGGCTTATTGGTGAGCTTCAGAAGAAGTGCCAGTACCAAAAGTAGACTATTTTTTTTTAAGGAGTACAAGGCAAATACCTTGTTTACCTCAAGGAACAGAAAAGGAGTTAGATGCTCGTATGCTTAGAAACCAAGTGTCCTGGCTAACTGCTTGGCAGCTCTGAGGAAACACCAACTCCCTTAGCACGGAGCTGAGATGGACAGAGGGAAAGTACTTAAAACTGGCAGGTTTTGTTAACATTTTTTCATATAATTCATTCTAAGATTAGGGCTTCAATCTTTTTTTTCCAGTTTCCATGATGATGTCCCAAAGGATTACAGGCAGGTGTCCTTAACTGCAGTGAAACAACGATTTGAAGACGAGCGTTACGAAGAAATAGGCAAAGAAAAGGTGGGTGAGCTCTTTGTCTTTGTTCTTTTGCTGGTGTCTGACACCCAGAGAAAAGCCAGCACACGGCAGGATGCAGCGAACTCCAAGTCATGGGAAGTGGGCTCTAACTTTAGGAGAGGGTACCTAATTAAAGGGGTGGCTTTAAACTTGATCTGCAGGGACTATAATTGCTCAGGTTGAGTACATGTCGGGGGAACTCACCAGGATGGGTTTCTCTGAGAAAATGAAGAGAAACAGCCTCCTGGCAGAGGAGCTTGTGTGGTCTAATACTCACTGGCTTTTTCGGGTTTTTTAGATGATGAGTTACAGCCAGCTCTGTGCGCTGTTGGGTGTGAAACAGGAGGACCCAGAGCCCAGTCCCTTGCACACAAACGTGGTGGAAATCCAGACTTTCCTTAGCTCTCCCTCTGGAAAGAGAACGAAAAGGTGAGTATAACTCATGCTGTAAATGTCTCTGAGGATCGGCATGAGCCTTTACTCCTCTCTGGTACCCTGAGGTTCCATTCTAAATATAAATTTTTCTGTGATCATCTTAATTAATATATCTCTTAGAAGAGCTGCAAAGGCAGACCTAACTTTTAACATGTGACTTCTGGCTTTTCTTTCTGCAGGAGGAGGGAAGATAGCATTCAGGATGACAGAGGCAGCTTTGTGACTACTCCCACAGCAGAGCTTTCCACCCAGGAGGAAAGTCTTCTAGATAACTTCCTAGACTGGAGTCTAGATTCCTGCTCTGGTTATGAAGGCGATCAGGAAAGTGAAGGCGAGAGAGATGGAGATGGTAAGGGTATTATTCTCCTTAGAAAAAGCAGATGAGAAAAATAGAACTGTCTTTTCATCTTTGCTTAAAACTGTTTCTCACGCAACAGAAGCCTGAACTTCCAGCTGAAGACCAGTTGGGAAAACTCTTCCCCTTCCCCAGTGGTTGTAATTGTTAAACTGTTTTAGAGGTATATATCTGTTCTCTTTACGCTGCTTCAGAACATGATGAAGGGTGTTGTAGCTGCTCAGGGTTTCAGAGTGAGACTGTTTTCAGCTACTGCCGACAGTCCACCAAACATGGTGAATGGCCCAGTGTGCTAGGAATGCTGTTATTATCTGTTTGGTTTTGCTGGTTCTGGGACTGGCTGTTCATTTTTTAAACAGGATTTAGAACTATCCAAACAGTCAGAAGGGGGAAAAGTTACTGTTTTAAATGAGGGTGAACTTAGTGCTCTACCCTCCCCTCCATGTGTAAGGAGACATCAGGTTTACGCTCTTGGGGTTTTTTTCTGCTTGGTGTTGCCCAAATGAGAACTAACCTATTTCTTTGCTTGTCGGGCAGTGACGGGTCCCAGTGGGATCCTGGACGTGACGGTGGTGTATGTGGATCCGGCGGAGCACTGCTGCCAGGACTCCAGCGATGAAGACAACCCGGCGGTGGGGTGGGCTGGGCAGGCGGCGGCGCCCGGGGAGGCCAAGCTGCCGGATGACGCTCGCAGCCTCTCAGCGTATCTCACCCCAAAAAATCCTAACCTGGAAGGGAGCTCGGGCTACTCTTCCGTCAACAGCGCTAGTCCTACATCTTCTGTAGAAGGTGGCCTCGGAGAACTTCTCAAACCTACCTCAGTGCTGTCTCTGGGCAGCACCGTGAACGTGGGGCCCTGCCCGCCCCAGTACCTGGAATCATGTTTACAGTCGGTCTGGGCCGGGCCCAGTGAGGGCAAGTGTGACAGAAGGCAAGTCAAGCGAAAAAACGTGGCAGAACACAGTGAAGAAAGGGTGAACTTGGGCTTCTTGAGCCTCTGATTTCTTCCTGCTCTTTATTTTTCTCGGGGTCCCAGAAACAGTATTTCTGTTGTAGTCATACAGGGATGATAGTGAATAATTGTCAATACCTCCAAAAAGAGCCCTTCCTCTCAGCCTTGCCTACGCCTGTCCTCCCATTCTGTAGCTCGCTTCTGGGCCCTCTTCTTCCTTGATAGCTGTCTTTTTAAAGTACTCCCTATTGTCTAATCCTCTGCAAATTAAGATTCGTCTCCACATAGGAAATTTTATAGCACATTTTGTCGTACCTCACCAGTTACTCCTTGGTGAGCGAAAGGAACTTGTCGTGTCCCTTGCTTCGCTGTGAGGCCTGGCACTATAAAAGAAAGAAACCGACTTTGGATCTCAAGTTACTGGATGTAACACTATGCTTGAATTCTTCCACTTGACCTTTTTGAGGTTCTGCCTTTTCTTTCTGGCCCCAGGGACTGACTGTCTGTCTCAGCTGGTGCTTCCCTCTTCCATGTCTATACCATTTGCTGCACTGATACAAGGCTTTTAATGGATACAATCAAGAGGTAAATGAAGGCTCGCTGCAGGTCTGAGCTTCTTTTTTACCTACCTCTCAGATGGTTTTTAAACCCCATTTGCCTCAGGCTCTAACTGCCATGTTTCCCCTGCCTGAAAAATCCTCCTTCTGTGCCTTAATGCTTCACTGCCCAGTACTAGAGCGTCGTGATCTCTGTGAGCTGCTGGTCTCTGCTGGAACGGTGGCATTGAACCACCACCTCCAGCTCCATTTCTTGTCCTGTCTCAAGTCTTCCTTGCTCTTTCCATTAGCGTCTCCTCCAGTAAAGCACGAATCACTTGAACACTAGAACCAGGCAGCAACGCGGAAGGGCAGTCAGTTTGTCCTACTTGAAAGCCTGAATCTCGAAGGGCATCGTATGCTTTTCTGATCAAAACCGAAACCTGTGCTGCTTCAGTAACAGTTTAACCTCAGCTGAGCGAGCCTGGGTTAAGGCTCCTTCAGCCTGTGGCCACCAGGAAAACAGCCTTCTCTTCACAACCAGGCAGCGAGCATTGAAATCAAAGGTACAAGACTTCCAGGAGATGTCGCTGAATTTAACACTGGAACTGGACTCCATGACTCCTCCTTTGTTTAGAACTTACCGGGGCAGATGGCAACAGTTCAGATACATGCAGTGTAGTGACTTTTTTTTATAAAACTTTTTTTAATATAGATGGCTCCCTGTCTTACTTCACTGTCCGGTATCTCACTGGCCTGGGGCTGGGAGAACTGGTGGGATGTTTGGGGATGAAGGCAGAGTTTAACTCTGAGCCAATTCTTATGATTAAATACTGCCTGGAGGCGCTCTCCGTTAATACGAGCAGCTGGAGAACACCCTGCAGAAGGAGCATTGGGGCTCAACACACCATCACAACTCTACAGCTGCCCCAGAAAGGCATTGAACATGCCAAATAACCAACTAACAGCAGTTTTGGTGCTTGTCCACAAAGTTTATTACAAAACTATGTACTGCTGCTGTAATTAAAGCAAAAAAAAAAAGAAAAGGAAACAAAAAAAGTCCCTGATTTAGTTTTCCTGTGCCAGACTTCACCCTTCTCCCAGTAGCTATGCTGCAGCTCTCCAGTTACTGCTCACAGTGATTTGCCATCCAGGAGTGTCATCACATTTAACTTGTTACAGCAGTGGCTCAAAATTCAGCAGCGGGTCACATTAAAATTGGAAGACAACACTTATAAAAATTCTCTCTCAGTTCTAAAACAGGTAGGTAAAAATTAAATATCTGCGGGAAAGTGCAGAAAGCTTTTAGCTCTTTTTCCTGTGCAAGTTTTCTTGGTCTGAAAGAAAAGGCACAAAATAGGAACATTAATCAGTTCTGAGTCCTTCCCAGGAAGAGCAAAGCAGGTGACAAGGTGCTATCTCCATGTTCCTGGGGTTTGCTGCTCCATCCAATGGCCTTGGCTGATGCAGCCCTGGACTAGATCTGTCTCTATCAAACCTCAATCTTGGAGGTGCCTCATGGGTAAGATGGAGCATGTGAGTCTAGAGAGGCAGCACTTACTGCCCCAGGCAATAAAACCAGAACTACGAGCTCTGGAAACACAAAAGATACAGCCCAGAACCTCGGTTTTTAAAAAAAAAAAAAAAAAAATATGAAAAAAGGACAAGATTGCATCAATCTGTATTTTGTGAGCACCTCCAGCCCCCTGCAGCCTGTTCAGCCTTTGCTTTGTCAACCTGAGTATTCCTCAAAGGACAAGGATTTCCAGAAAAAAAGTGAGGAAACACAGGCTAAACCTGGCCTGGTGTAGCTCTGGGAATCCTGAAGGGCCAGTGCTCCCTCCACACATCAGGAGGAGCCCCTGGGTCTCTCCGGGAGAGATTTCAGGCCACCCTGCTCTGTTCTTACCTCAAGTGCCACCAGCAGCATGCCCCGAGCAGGGCAGCTGCACCATCCTGCTCCTGCCCTCCCAGCAGCACAGGGGGACAAGCCCATTGTGGCACTTACTTAGGGCACCATTTTGATGTCCACAGGGTCATAAGCTGAAGATTTCATCTTTTCCAGTGGTTTCTTGAAGAGCTGCCGCAGGCCCTCGTAGTGAGGCTTCTCCTCATACTCCAGTGCCATGACCTGCTGCAGGTACCTCTGCAGGGCATCTGCAAAGCAAGGACCGTGACTGCACAGAGCAGCCCCAGTTGTCCTTACAAAGGTGACAAACGGCCTCAGATTGCTCTCCCTGGGGACAGCTTGCCCACCTGCCCTAGCCACCTCCAGAGAGAGGAAAACAAACCTAGAGGCTAACGCAAAGCTCAAAGACAGGATGGGGAAATAACCTCTTGCCCCAAATAATGGCAATTTTAAAGCCACCAGAGCACTCGCCTCTTCAGCAAGGCTTGTGAATACAGAAAATAGGCAACAACCCTCCTTGTTTTGTGAAGAAAATAAGGGATTTGTTCACAGGAGGAGCCTGTCAACCAGTCCATGCGCTGCTTGGGCACCGTGGCCAGTGGAAGCCATCCCGGACTAGCGCCCCAGCACAGAGAAGGTTCTAGCTCCAGGTGCAGTCACTCCTCCTTCCCCCAGCCCCGCTGTCACAGAGAGCAAGCCCGTACCTGGGACAGGTTTCTGCCTGAAGCACACTCGGAGAAGGCAAGGCACATCCCCTTTGTACCTGAAATAACAAGTGCTGTCAGGTGAGAGGCAACAGAGCAAGCACCTCAACAGCCTGTCTTTGGCAAAAAAAAACCCAAAAAAGCCTGAATTCAGATGGCCACTTCTGAATGGAGCAGAAATGAGGGTTCATCAAACACCCTTTGGCCACGCTCAGCCTTTACCGTGGGATTTACCCACATCCCAACAGTGTACTATGACTGATTTCTTTTCAGTCACAAAACCTCCCTCACTGCTTTCTGCTGAGCATTTCCCAGAAGAGTAGATGATTTCTCCTACTTTTCCTTCTTCTCCACCACAGTTTCTACTTTGTCCAGCTCATCAGACCAAGGCAAGAAGCCACAGAGCCACTTCAGAAGACAGTAGCCCAGCGATTCCAAGTCACTCCGGCGAGATGGTCCTAGTGGGAAGGAAGAGATATTCATGTGTGAAAAACAGTTTGGGAGCCATCTCAGAGAGGCCCAGGTTAGTGCCCCTCCTCCAAAGGCAAGTAAGGCTCCAGCACTCGCTGCACAACCTTGGAAATCTCTATTTGAGGTGCCCCTTCTGTAAAACAGGCAGCTTCAGAAGACTAAGAGTCAGAAGTAAAGAAACACAAGAGCTTTGTTAAGAAGAGATCGAGGGTATCAATAGTTCTGGAAGCCTGTTAACTCGTACAGTTGAGGAATCACCTCCCAGCTCAACACGAGTCGGCAACATGAGCTGGCAGACCAGAAAGCCAACCACATCCTGGGCTGCATCGAAAGAAGTATGGCCAGGAGGGGGACAGAGGGGATTCTGCTCCTCTGCTCTGCTCTCATGAGACCCCTCCTGGAGCACTGTGTCCAGCTCTGGAGTCCTCAGCACAGGAAGGACAAGGACCTGTTGGAGCGGGGCCAGAGGAGGCCCCGGAGATGCTGGGAGGGCTGGAGCCCCTCTGCTGGGAGGACAGGCTAAGAGAGTTGGGGGGGTTCAGCCTGGAGAAGAGAAGGCTCCGGGGAGACCTTGGAGCCCCTTCCAGGCCCTCAAGGGGCTCCAGGAAAGCNGGGGGTGGCACTGGGTGGGCTTTGAGGTCCCTTCCAACCCAAACCATTCTATGATTCTCTGGAGAGAGACTTGCCCAGTCTGAACACCGGGAGAGAAGAGTTACATCCCAGCCATCAGAGGACCCAGCTAATTTAATGCCTTCCCAGCTCTCATTGCTTCAAGGTCAGAGCAGAGCCTGCTGCAGATGTGTTTTGGGCAGGGATCCAGTCTGGCTCGGAACAGATCCCCGTTTTCTATTCCTCACACACCCGCTGTAGCCAAGGCTCCAGATGGAGCGGGAACATCCCTGCACCTCTTGCCGCAGTCGCTGTGTGACCTGGCAAGTCCCGACACAGCATCAAGGAGAGGCAAGAGGAAACAGCCCAAACAGGAACTTGTTTCCAGGTGTCTGTGAATGCCTGGAAAGCAGCAGTAACAGAACTGCCCTCAGGGAGCCACAGGAACAGCCCCAGCTGTGTCAGAAACAGACACTCACCCGCTCCCTTGTGGCTGTCCAGGCTGATAAACTCCATCGTGCCTTCGTGAGGGGTCCTGCTGCCCTCCCGCTGGGCCACGTGCTTCCCTCCGGGGCAGTAACGGAATGCAAAGCAATAGCCCGCCAGGGTCACCTAGAAGGTGTCAAGAAGCACACGACCGAGTGTGTGGGGCGTGCGCAGAGCAGCCTGCGACCCCGCCTGAGCGCTGCACAGACCCCACGGCTCCCCTGCCCAGCAGCGGGAACCCATCTCACCCTAACCCCCCTTTCCTCGCAGCGCTCCTCCTGCTGCTCCCTACCTGCGTGAGGTCTGCGGGGTTCAAATAGATGTTCTCAGCTGTGATGTCCCCATGCACATACTCGTTTTCGTGAATGTACTCCAGGCAGTCTAGCTAGGAGCAAAGAGATGAGCGGATCAGAACCAGGCAGACCCCTCCAGCACCCCAGCTCTCACTAAGCTGGTCCCTCCCCAGCTCCCCACAGCCGTGGGGAGGAGCACAAAAAGCACCATCTCACAGCCTCTAATGTTCAAGTGCCACGTTTCTCTCATTTTCCTTGCCCCAAATTCCTTCAAGGTGACAGATACCGCTCAAAAGATGGTACTCAAGTCTACAACAGGCTCGAGAGATGCTACTTAAAGATCCCAGCCAACCCCCTGGATCAGCTTTAAAGCACCTTTAAGAGATTTGGAGGAAAAGTTATAGGTCTTTTCTGAAAAAGTCTTTTAGAAAGTATTTGTTCTCTACATACCAACCGGACAACAATCTGAAAAGCTGCCTTCTCCCTCAGCCGGTACAAGCCATCATTCAGGACGGACTGGAGAGTTCGCCCTAAGTCAGAGAACACCAAAAACCTACAAGAAACAAAGGCTTAGCACACAGCAATACCTGATTTGGAAACCCTGCAGCAGACGCTCATCAAGCCATCTGCCTGGATTAGACCCTCTGTCGACTCCAGGCTGTCCTGAACAAATGCTTCCTCGACTTTTGATAACAGAAAACTCCTTGAAAAGGAGAGACAGGCTGATCTCATGGTGCAGTTATATACTGCTCAGCTTAAGAGGCAGGAATAAGGTGTCCCCTGGCTTGAGGGGCAGAAGCAATAAAAGCGATGACTTCACCAGCAACACAAGGAGGGAAGGAAGCAGGATAATGAGAGGCAAACCATTTGTTAACTAATGAGGCAGAGGCAGCGTGTAAGGCTGGGAGCCCAGGGGCCAGTGAGAAAAGCCATACCAGACAGCAAGGAGAGAAGAGAGAAAGCCCAAGGAGATGGCAGTTGTGAACAAAAGAGCTCAGCTGTGCCCTTCGCAGCCACCTCACCTGTAGCTATCAGCATGCAGTCCGAAGCCAAGGCAACTGGGGATTCCCAGGAACGGCACAGAGTGCCACTTCTTCCACTTCTCCACTAGAAGGGGAGAGAAGAGGACAGAGTGGGCCAGACGCTGTTAAGGAGCTCCAGAACGAAGTAGCTCAGTCGGGGATGCCCTTTCCCCAAAGGCTGCTCTGCCCTGGGCAGCTCACAGCGGGAAACCTCTCTCATACCGATTCCATCCCCAAAATGCCAGCCCAGTGCACTGGGATATCGGCGTGTCAGTGCTCATAGCGCCATTGAGCAAGACAGCAGGGATGCTGGGAATACCAGGCTAGGGCACGTGGTTGCCACAGCGCTAGGGAAAACAAGAAGTGGGGAGAGAGAGGGATGGAGAAGCAGATTTTTAGGGTCCTGCCAGAAGTGGATGTTTGCCATGAACTGCTCCATCACCGCTGCTCAAACGCCTGCCCACGCTCTCTGCTCAGCTCTGTTCTGGCTCAGGTTTTTGGGTCACTGGAGCCAACACCAGGCAGCAGCTGATGGAAAGGCCCGTGGAAGGGGCACAGGAGAGAGGGGGAGCCGAGGCAGGTCAGGCTGCAGGGCTGAACAGCCACCAGTGAGACGAAGACAAAGCAAACAAAGCTTCAAACTGCCAACACTGCAGTGTCCTAAGGTACAGAGAGACTTGGCCCAACTTCTCAGCGCTCTGGCACCAAGCAAGCCAAGAATGAGTTTATTCCGGCCTGGCCTGGCCTTCTGAGAGAGTCACGCAACCGGTGAGAGAGGGATGGTGGTTTCCCTAACAAGCGACCTAGTCCTCGCCCTTCCAATAAGCACCAACCTGTGCCCGCCTTCGCAGCTCGCTGGAAGAAGTTCTGTTCATTGTAGATCTTGCCATCTTTGACATCCTAAAGGGAAGACGAAGGAGAAGCACTTCTTCAGCCACACGCGCCTTGCTAGCAAGGGAAATTTGGGCAAGACTGCTACAAGACCCTCCCTACTCGTTTTAAAGACAGCAACAACCCACCCCCCAAAAAAATCAAACATCTGATCAGCAACAGGACTGAGAACAGAGCTCGGGTCTTTTTGGTTCACTATTTAATGCTGTGTCAAACAACCACACAAACCCTGAGCGCCAGCAGAGGACAGGGGAGCGGCTGCCTCACGCTGGACATCGCAAGCGCTCGCCCTTACATCTGTGTGTGAGCTAAAATGCCAACCATCTGGCAACCCGGGGCAAGCTCTAGTCCCAAGGCTGTTATTTTAAAGGGAGCCAGAGGCAACCTTCTTATCCACAGCACAGAGGAGGTTATTTCTGCAAACAGGCAACTCCCAACAAAGAACTGCGCTGTTTCATTCTAGCTGTCACAAAGTGAGACAAGCAAGTCTGTGTCTGTGGCATGCTGGTGTCTGAAATCTTATAATCCATCTTTTTAAACCAGTAATCGTTACTGCCCTTTTACTACTGCTTTATCAAGTGACCTGAAATGCATATGGTTTACAGTCAATATGTATGTTTTTGCCTCCCCACACGTATACACATGCTCAGCACACCACCAGCTAACTTGGACAGATGCTGTTGTGCAGGGGAGGAGGCAGCAGGTTTATATCCTGGTGGGTTTGATACCAAAGGCCCTGCTCGCAACCGTCCAAGGCAGCTGGAGGACCAGCAGACTCCAGGCAACACCACTAATCACCTTCCAGAGCATATTTTATTCTGCACCTTGCCCGGTGAGCCAACCCCAGCCACCAAACCCAGGAGCTACAATGCTCTCGTGTGCCACGTCCCCCTCCACCGTCATCTGCCACCACAAGAGCTGGGCTGTGCCATCAGAAAACCACCGAGCAAAATGCCAAGAGACGGCAAAGGTGCAAAATACAGGAGTTGGGGGTGTTGTGTACAGAAGGGACTGCAGCGTCCCACCTACTGGCTCTGGTTTTGTGGCAGTTCGCTGGCTTCTCTCGCTAACACTGTATTCTTTCTCCATCCTCTTAAACGTCTCTTCTCACAAAAGGGAGAGGGATTTTTTAAGTGCCTGGGAGAGCGGGCACCACCAGGTCCCCCCCAGAGCCATCAGTCATCACTGGTCTTCCCACAGGCCCCCAAGAGCCACAGCAGACAAGAGAACAGCCTTTCTGCTTGGGTTTGTGAGCTACCCAACATCAATCAACTGAATTTCCATCGCAGAACAGCTACTTCTGGAAACAGCACGTTTCTGGAGAACCCAAGGTATTGGCAAGCGCCTAGAAAGCTGGCCAGGAACTCCAACTATAATTATTGTTTGATTTAAAGACGTGCTCTGGCCTCAGAGAGTCTCTCAGTGCTGGTTCCTCACACTGGCCTGGCCTTGGCACAGCCACCGAGCTCACAGTTCCCCCAGACTTCAGCACATTTGCCATACAGCAGAAAAGCAGGTCTGACATTAATGAATCAAAATCTCCACCTTACACCGCCAAATTCGGTTTTGGGGATTACTGAGCCTGGCAGATCAAAGAAGGCAACCTTCTGTGACGAAGGTTTTTTTCATTTTATTTTGTTTTTTAACCCTCGTATCTATTTTCTTCACACCTTTAGTGGAAGAGCCAACTTGTACAATCCAAGCACGACACCCTCAGGAGATGATATCCACCTCCTAAACTAGAAGGGGCCTCCGTGACCGCTTTCTCTGAATTCCCAACCACATCCTGGGCCCAACAGGCCGGTCCCTGGACACAGCACACTGCGCTCTATTCCTTACCCAAACAGATCAAAACTCACAAGTTTGAGGGAGTAGCTCTGCTTTTGAGGACAGGTTCCAGACGCTGCCTGTGCTGTGGAAGGACGAACAGACGTGGTTACGGGAGCACGGAGAAAAGGTACCAGCAGTGTCAGCTGCATCATTACACACAGCCCGCCCAGCTGCCTTTACTCATCCTCTGCTTCTTTCACTCGGTCTTTTCACTGTCGCGAAAGCATCCTCTGTGACAGCATCTTCCCAGATTACTACAAAATCATTCTTACCTCGCTCCAGAAGCACAGCACCCTGACATGCTTGGAGTGCGGTTCTGCTTAATCACAGAAGCATCTAGGCATGGCTACGGTAGCGGGGTGCTTTGGAGGCAGCATGTAAAGAACAAATCGTTAGCAGAATCTCAAAGGCACCCTCAAATTCATTTGCTGAGCATTCCCTCCAGCTCACAGTGTAGTCTGTCAACTCTGTAACGGGTGCCAAAGTCCCTTCTGCCCTGCGTGGACGTTGCAGTTATAGGTGGCTTTCCTCCTCCAGAAAGATCTGCGCCCGCTACTTGGTCTTGGGGTAGTTTCCCTTCTCCTGCTCTGAGGGCTACACACAGGTCATCTGCTGCTTGTCACCCAAAAGGTGTGTCTATAAAAGCACCCTCCACTATAATAACAACATTGATTTTCCCTTTTTCTAACATCACACGTTTTTAAAGACTTGGTTACACAAAAACACTAAACCCAATCGTCGGGCAAAGCCTATTAATGGATAAAATTCCTCCTGAAGAGTGTTTCCAAGTTAACGGGGGAGAATATGATCGGAACCTTTTCTTTGGAAGTTTACAACTAAACTGGAGAGGAAAGATCAGCAGTCACCAGACAGCTGAGGAGCAGCCCAGGCGATTTAGCTGCTTTCTTTTGGCCTCCGAAATGGGCTGAGAATCCAGAATTGGACATTTAGTCGTCACCGACAGCACCCACAGCGCGGTGGCTCCTGCACGGTGCCGGCAGCACGTCGGCTTGGAACCTCCAGAGCCGGGGGAGGAAGCGCAGCTCCTGAGGATGTGCGTTTCGTGGAGTACGGAGCAGAGAGGGTTCTGAGGCCAGAGCCAGCACCCCCTCGGGGTGCCCGCCCTGGGAATGCCGGGCCCCGTGCCTGCCACCCCGCAGGGTACCCGCACACCGCCATCCCCTCTGCACTGTGTCCTGGCGCCACGGGGACACCGTGACAGCCGCCACCGAGCTCGGACAGCAGCTCCTTCCGAGGCGTCCGGCCAAACCGCCGGAGACACTCTCCCACCCGCCCGAC
>VXAK01020499.1:0-37881 GCA_013399435.1 Arenaria interpres | reverse complement strand
ACTTCTGGTCTAAGCTACCTCATAACAATAATTTTGGCATTTGTGTTTTTGTTGGCCTCTTTGTCCTGCTTCCCTTTGCTATTGGAAAACCTCTGTATATATTTAAAACACTGGGAACAAAGCATTTTGCATTTTTGGTTTTAGTTCAGGTTTGCTTGTTTGGTTGTACGTGAGGTTGTCTTTCGAACAATTAACTTGTAGTAAGATTGCTTTGATTCAGTTGTTCTGGTGTCAAAAATTTTTGGAGTTGCATTTTTATATGATGTCAGAATTGAAATTTGCAAGAAATACTGGCCACTTTTAAACATTGCAGTGTTAGATTTACTGGTGTTTATAGGCTGAATGCCAAAAATAAAGCCTGTCATAGTTTAGGCTAAAAATCTAACTTTGGAAGTCAGAAATGATATTTGATGGGTTGAGCTATCTGTGTTGATGAAACAGAAATTGTTAAACTGCCTGGTTTTGATTTGCATCCTTGTTTTTGTCCTTATTCTTCTCCTTTCATGTTCTGTGTGATCAATTAATGTAATTTTTTGTTAATTTAGAAATTGTGAACTTGTTGACCTGTTGGTTACATTGTAAGTTACAAAACTAAAAGAAAGTGAGGTACCTAATGAATTGTTTAAGCATTTTGCTGTACATGAAACGCTTTTCAGTGCAAATTTTGAGAAAGATGGGAATTCATGCTGTTTTCAGTAATTTTCCTCTAAGTTTAACTTGCTCAAAAAAAAGGCAGTAGCTCTGGGCATCTTTATTCTGTGCAGTTTCAGGATTGATGTCAGGCATTTGGTACTTCATCCACTTGATGGATTCTTGTATTGCTTGAGTCTTGTATCAGGGAATTACTCAGCATTTTCTTAAAAAATGTCTTTTTGAAGGGGGGTGCTTTCCCAAGCTGTCTTGGAAGTTCCTTTTGCATTACATACAGCAGAAGGAAGGGGCTGGTTACAGTGTGTCTGTTCCTTGGCCCAGTTGTGTCATCGCTGAAGAATTACAGCAATCTGAACCTTTAACATAAAAACTTACAAAACCATAGTCCTTAAACTTTAGCCTTCTCCCATGTTCCAGGTTTGGGTGCGGTCTTGGTCTTGCTGCTCATGGAGGGGGTTTTGTTCATTTATTAGTATCTTCTATTGGATTTTATACTCTCAGCTATTTTAAACATTTTTTGTTTTGGTATTTTCCTTCCTCTTAGCTGTGGTGTCTGTAAGAACATGTGGCAAGGTGATGTCGCTCTGCCTTTTCCAAATGCTGAATTTAGTTCCTTAGATAGGAGTGGGTTAATGTAGTCATGAAGTACATACATCTCAGAAAGTGTGATTACATCAGCAGAGCTTCCCAGTGTGGATTCAGTAGGTGATGGTGAAAGGAAGTCATTTGCCTTGTATTTGTATCATCTGAATAGCAAAGGCAAGGCCAGAATTGCCTTCATCTTGGCACAGCATATACCATGGGAGACTTTTTGCCTGCATGGCAACATCAGCCAGAAGGATAAGAATTTTTGTCCCATACCAAGATGGTCAAAGATGTGCCTTCTAGCAAAATAGCTTGTGTTACTGACTCAGCTCTTTCTCCTCTTGGGTTTTATTGTCATGGCAAGTTTGTGATCTGTTGCTGTTGTAAAAGTTCCGGGTAATTTGGTGATGGTGTCTTCTGCTGGCCAGCACATTGTGTACCCGGTGTTTCTGTGCGAGCTGAGGAGGGTTGGGTTTGGCAGCTGTTAGGTGTGCTGCCCTTCGCAGCCACCCCCAAAAGAGATTTGAGAAGTTTGGTAAGGTTTTCAGGTAGAAATGCTATATCTGATTACAGCAGTTTAAAAAAAAAAAAGGTGTTGGTCATGAAAGCTCTCCTGCAAAAGAGGCATTTCTTACTATGTTTTTGTGCCTTTTTTAAAAATTTCTCCAATAAATATTAATGGTGATCATGTGCAGTTCTTTCCTGTATATACCTTTTGCTTTTTGTTACAGTATGATTATTGCACAGCTTTCTCCCTGCTCTCCTGATGCTTCTGCGTTTGAATCTGAACTTGTAGGTGAGATGCTTCTGAAGACCCCTTGAGGTGTCTGTACCTTTTGCTATACATTTTTACAGGTGAATAGATCAAAGTAACTGCGTCAAAATCCCATTTACACTTCTATGCTTTTATATGAAGTATGGTATTCCCTCTTCCTTAATGATGTATTTTATTGTTTTCAGCTTGGTTTCCTTAGGATTCTGGCATTGTCAGTCATTTATAGCTGTCTCCCAGTAGAGAGGGTTTGTTTTCCTAGATATTTTGTGAACAAAGGTGACTGGGTAGGAAGAGGAAGCCTGTTGATTACTCCTGTGAAGAAAAAGCTGTAGCATGAGGCGCTCTGTTACTGGATATTGTTAAATCTTGAGGGTACTTACACAGACTGAAATACCTAGTTAGTGGGGCTGTACAACTTGACTACTTCTGGAAGTACTTTTGACTCCTGGTAACATAATGAAGGCAAAACAGCTGCAGAGGTGGGTTCAGCATCAAACCCACTGATGGCTGGGTTTTAATTGTCTTCACCTGTCCAAACATACAGGTGATGGCACTGGAGGCAGAACTCGACACCTACAGTTATATAGAGAGGAAAGAACCTGGTTTGACTTTCAGGGTGGTAAGAAAGCTTTTTGTGCAATGCTGAGTTTTATTTGCGAAGTAATATGAAATTGTGCCCCTAAAATACGAAGCTTCAAAAAGCTCCTTCTTCAATATAAAAAACTTATCCTACTTTCCCCTACTTGGCCCAACAATGAATCTGTTTTCTAGGAGTAGATGCTTTGAATTGGCTAGAGCTTTCAGTGTACACACTACAGGTCAAATTTTTATGTTTAAGAAAAAACTAAATAGTTGTGGATTGGTGGGTTTGAATTTACAAAAGATGGGGAGTGTATTTAACCAACCATCTGAAATGCAATTTTTTTGCTGGATATTCCAAGATACTTTCATGACCTAACTTTAGGATCTACAAGTAATTGGATCTGATGCCTATAAATAAGCTTTCATACATTCTCTAAGATTTTAAATATATCTCTGGTGTGATACTGCTCAGGAGCTGGAAGGTGCTACAAATCTGAATCCTGATTAGTTGGCTTCATTTCAGTCTTCATTAAGAGGGTGTGACCTGTCGGTTCCAGTTGATTAAATCCAGGGATGGGGCAAGTAAACATCTTAAGAAATAACTTTTTCCAGACCAAGACAGACCAGTATGCTTTTGTTTGTATTGTTTTTTTCCTCTTGAATTTTTGTTAAGGGGGAAACTGTATGCTGAAATTTTTGGTTTGAGTTTTCCAGAGAGAAATCAAACGTTTTAGAATGCTAGATTTTTTTCAGGCTGCTCAAACAAGTAGAACTTCTGAGTGTTTTTTGACTGTGTCTCCATAGAAATTCTTTCCTCCCCCACCACGTTCTTTCATATTTAGTTTCCATAACCAGCGCACTATTGTGAAGGAGGGGAAATGCAGGGTAACTGCAGGGAAGCCAGCCAATCACTCCAGCATCAGAACAGACTCCAGGGCTTGTGGAGCTAACCTTTGTGACCTTCACAAGGGGCCTCTCCGAGGAGAGCCATTTTTCCTGCCTTGTAATGGTAAAGAAAAAACTTGGCAACTCCTTTGATCAGCAAAGCAAAAACAAGGAGAGCAAGGAGCAAATGGGCAGCTTTGTGCACAAAACTGCCAAGTCAGTGCTGGCTTTCTCTGGGCCCAGAGCAGCGTTTACCACCTTACATAGAATACACTCACGTTTCCATAGGGCCTTGGGATAGTTGTTGTGTAGTTTTAGAAAATCCATCACTTCAAAATTAAGGGAAAATGTTCGTTGTTACCAGTTACGGTGAAGTGAAAGTGTTTCATCTAATAATTCACAACGGGAGACTGAGGGAACTTTTCCTTTCTTATTTTTGTAGGCAAGATTTTCAAAAGAGAAAATTGCACAAGACTTTTAAAAGTAATTCTACCATTGAGAAGGGGACATTTCTTGTATGCAGCTGGCATATATTTTTTGCTGTAAAACTTACTGCTTTGCAGCTTTTGATGATGCTTTTTCTGCTTCTCAATCGATGCCTACGTGTTTCAGATGCTTAATAGAAGGAACAGTGGTTTTGCTTTGCAGTATGTAAAGTGGGGTGGGGTTTTTTTGACTTCTACAGATTTAAAACAAAATCTGTTCTTCTACTGGGGAAAAAATATGTCAACTTTTAGCTTTTCCTTCATTATGTTCTTATTGTTCTTCAGCTGCTGATCTTCAAATGCAGCTAGCTGTCTCCTTCTCTTATAGTTCTTAGTCTCTGATAAGTTGTGTTTCCCCTCTGTTACAGTTTTCTGCTCAGCAAATTGAGTTAATTCTTCCACCTGAGCTGAGGTGCTCTGTATTCGTTTCTGCCTGAGAGTAGGAGACAGTTCATAGTGTTTTTAGTCAGTACTTCTTTCCATTCCAATAAGAGTCTGCCTCCTAGTTTAATCTCCCAGACCAATATATTTCTGTCCAGAGAACTTGACAATTCGTTCATTCTCGGCAAGAATTCTTCCTGTGGTTTGTAAACTTGCAGATTTCAACCTCCTTCCTTGGCTACTTCAGCTTCTCCTCATGAAGCTTGGCTCCCTAGGAGATGTTGATATTACCAGATTGCCAGATTCCTCTGCAAGTCATGTTTCTTCTTTTAGACTTCCACTATTCACTTTCTTTTGATGTTTCATCCTTTCCTCTGCCACTCCCTAATTAATCACTCCTGATACTGGGCTGAAGTGGTTCACAGTGTTTTTCTTCTTTCTTACATGACTGAAAATAAATAATCAGCTCCACAGTTATGCAGCCAGATTGACCATGTTTTCAGATCTGCATTGTTTTGGAGTGTAGTGCCTTTCAGTTTTATGGAAGTGCAGAAACTTAAGTGAGTTTCATGGTCTCACAAAATAGCTGCAGGTTTTCAGTAATTAAACAGTTTATTAGATCCTTGTAGGTACTGGATAGGATGCAAATCAATTTCCCATGGGCATGATTTATTTTTGTGCAAACTGTTCTTCAGCAGCTTTCACCCTGCAGGACCTCCGTTACTCCAACATATGCAGTGATTTTCAGATACGAAGCTTGGCATCTGATGAAGATATCCAGGAAATAGATTTGCTTGAAGTCCCTCATCACCAGTGAATTTCTAAGTAGGTTGTAGCAGAGTAACTCCATCCACGGAGTCACTTGTCTCGTGTGTACTGAGAGCATGACACTGTCTCCCTGCAGTTACTGCATTTAAGGGTGAAATCTGACATCTGCCTACTACCTCCCTTGTTGATTGCATTGACAAAATCAGCAGGGAGCAGCTCCTGGCCTGCTCTGTGAGCAGGAGGTGTGTGCCTCCAGGCCCTCCTCCTCCTCTCACGTTGAAGCAGCCTTGGCAGCAGCAGCTCCCAGCCGGCTCTGTGCCTGCTGCAGCGCAGAAGGTGGTATTTGGCTGCTGGGGTGGTGCTTGCTGTCCAAGCAGCTGGTCCCTCTAGTTGGGTTACCAGACTTACCAGACAGACTACTGGACTGCTGCAATCAAGGTCCGTTTAGGTAGTCGAGTAAGACTGCACTCCTGAAGAACTCAGGATATTAAGTAGTCAAGTCAGAAATGAGAAATGGAGCACAGAGCCCTGGGGACTCTGAAATAGAACCACACAACTTCAGGGCCTTGTCTGCTTTCTCAGTTTCATGCTCCGTATTTTGTCCATCTCCTGCAGCATATTCTTTGCCCTTGTTATTACGCTATTACATTTTGTTGTTCTTGATAGACATTAAAATGCAACTGAATTCACATAGATAAGAACATGATATTGTCAGATGTGTAATGGTCCTTTCAGTTCTCATTTGAACATAAATATTTTGTAACAATTTTTTGAAGACATAAACTTCTGAAAATATATTTAAAGGATAACAAGGTATCAGAGAAGAGTGACTAGAAGGTATAATGTGCCAATTTATAGAACTAGAGTCACGGTATCTAGAAATAGATTAATTTCTTTTTAATGTACAAATTTTAAAACTGTGACCTTTGTAGTGCTATAAAGTGATTGCAGAATAAATTTTAAAGATAATGCTAAGCAGTGCATGTTTGCTACTGACCTTTGAGGGATAAATTCTGGACAGAAGTTGCTGGGCAAGTACCTGGAATTATAAAGTGTTAAACCACAGCTCAGAAAGCATTAGCCAAGTGAATGTTTACTTTTTTGGTATATTCAAGCCTCTCCATTCAAAACTAAGAAACTGAGAACTGAGGAGCAGAGTGGTTTGTTTCCTTCTTCCATAATTCTGAATCCAAAATCGATGTGAAAAAATGACGTCAGTTTTAAAAGGCTTTCAGTACGTGGTGACTAGAAGCATTTGATTCAGAGTACTAAATGCAGATCAGACATTTTATAAGAATGTTGAGAATTACTGGAGCAGGGCAGACCAAAGAGATTATATTAGCGCAGTGTTAGGTTTTATCAGACTAATTCTGGATGAATATGAAGGAATATTAATTAAAAAAAAAAAAGTTTAATTCTCCTCTCGATATATCCTCCTTTTTTTTGCCTGCAGGTACTAGTTTATATCTTCTGATTACAATCTAGACTACTGAGTTGAAAGGGGAAGAGTGGCTTGGCTAAATTCTGAAGTTTTCAGTGGCAGCGAGTCCCTGTGATGGAGCCCCGTGGTAACCGTGTGTTCATTTGCAGTTCCCGCAGTTTGTCCTGGCAGGTGTATGTCCGATGGCCTGTATAAAGGCTTGTGTTGTGAGAAGTTGAAATGGAATTGGGATGAATATTGTTCCATTAACTGTTCTCTAATTTACTACTTACAATTCAGAAAAGTTGTGTCCTGTTCCTCTGCTGTGTACATACTGGCACTTCTGAGGATCAGTAGCAGTATATCTTCCAAACACAGGTTATGAAACAAATACTTTTTGTCTCCAGAATTGTATATGCTACCGACTGGATGAGCCAAACCCAAGCAAAGAGGAAAAACCTAAACAACGTTCAGAGTTTGTGCTTAAAATTGTGTTTGAATTGAAGTGTTTAAAACAATTTTGGCTGCCTGGTTGGTGGGTGAAAGTAGCCCTGTAGAATGGTGATAAGAAGACTTCTGGCTGTAGAAATCCTGTCTTGTAGAAGAGATTAAAGGAGCTCAGTTGTTCCAAGAGTTCAAAGTGACTTGATACTCGTTAAAAAAGCTTCTTCACCGTCAAAAGAATTTCTAAAACAGTCTGTCAATTTTGCAGGCAAAAAAGGAAAAGCTGGAAGTTGATAATGGCAGCATTTGGAGCTGAAAGGGAGTAGAGGAAAGGGATGGGTCATGGGGAAGTGCTGACTAATGGTCAGCAAACACTGTAAGGGAGTTCTTGTGTTACAAGCTGGCCTCATTTCCTAAAAGGAAAATAAACCCCGTACTGTTCAGGCACAAAATTCGGGTTGGGGAGGTCTCTAAGATGCACTATTGGAAAGTGGGGAGGGACTTTGCTGGAAGAAGAGCTTGATGATAGCGATGTTCCTAGCCATTAAAAGAGACACACAACTAACTTCGGGTGTGACCTGTGGTCTGATCTCTTATCTGGGTAGGATGTATTCTTATCTTTATTGTATTAGGGAGGCCCGTCACTAGTAAGCATGATTTTTAAATGCTAGACATATATTTTATGAGTACACGTGTTTTAAAAATACATGCCAATAAGTAAATATAATTTTTCCTCCTCCTCCCACTGCAGCAACACCAATTTCCAACCCCCCGCCCCTCCCCAATGGCTGAATCCTGATTTTGAGAGGCAGTAGATAAAGACTGCAGGGATTCTAAATTTGGAATTAACTTGTACTAAGTTAAGGTGATAATTTTAAGTTGTTTAGGATTTATTGGAACGTCAGCTCTTATTATGAATCTCCCGCTAAAGTTTAGTGAAAGTTGGAGAACTGTGATTTTTTTTTTTTTCTTGTTCTTTTTTGTGATCTGTTTTGCATCTAAGAGTAGGGTTGAACAGTTTCTACATAAATACTATGTTTATTGATAAAACATGGTAGCTGCTAATTTTGGCAAAGACTAAACTGTTACGTATTTCTAAATGAAATTTGTACTTTAAGAACAGTTAGTAATTTAAATGATGTGCTTTTAAACAAAATCTGGTGCTTAACACATTTTATAATCATTATTTTTAATTCCCTCTATGCCAAAAGATATTTGGAAGGCAAATCAAATTACTGTAAATCAAATGCATAAAAGCTGAGGCATTGGTATTTATTATGTTGATTTAATGGAATAAATTGAAACTTAACACCTCTTTTAAATAATACATAGGTCGTCTTTTTTCTTTGTAGAAAGAAAGTCACATTTGTTTTGCTGCTGGTGATTTCACTACCAAACTTTAAGTTTCTCTGTTACTTCTCCAAATTCTTGGTAATAAAACAAAATAGAAATGAAAATTTCCATTTGATAACTTCTGAAACTTGCAGTGAAATTTGAATTCAAAGTTAGTTTTACTTTGCATTATTTATTTAACAATGAGCTACTGAAACAATTTTTAAACTGATGATCTTAAACTCTGTGTGACAGACGAAGGAAAATGTAGAACCTTGAAAACGCTCAGGCTGAAAACATATTTTTAGGTCACTTTTAAAAATAAATAATAGCTATCATATTGAAGTATACTATGAATTTAATTATTATAGCTGTCATTTTAAATGATGTAATCTAAGTAGCTTAATCTCTTCTCATGCTTTTGCTCTGTATTGTCTTTGCCACCCTAGGTTAAATGGGTAAATAAAAATAACTTTTCAAAGCATACCCTTTAGACAATGTGTTGCACCTGGGTGCCGAGAAATCTGGTGCTTCTGGTGCATTGCAGCTTGGGAAATTTGTCTCTGGGGAAGCTGAAGTGTGGAGGATGAAAAAGATTAATTTGCTGGCGAAAAATAGAATATGCAAGATTGCCTAGAGTTGGCTGCTCACAAGTTGGTAGCTCAAGTACTGACTCAGGCAGCAACTTGCTGTTGGAAGATTTTTGTTTTTGCTTTACGTGGCAATCTGCAAAGTCTTCGGGGACGTGAATAATTGCCTTTAACCTGGGCAGCATGTAGTGTTTGTCTGAACTGTAAAAGTTAAAAGCTCTCACTAAGACATAGTCATAAGAAGGAGTCAAAAAAAGATGAAAAACGCTGTAATACAGGAAGTGGAAGTGAAAAAGGAAAAGAAGCAGAAAACATAAAAACATGTAAGTATAGAGAAAGGGAACAGGAGGTTGTTTTGTTTTTTGTTTTCTCTAAGCTGCAGTCTCAAATAAGGGAAAAGATTGTCTGTAAAACTATTTGTGTAACTAAACTGAGAACATGTAAACAGCTGATCTGATTGAAGGTGTGAAGTGAAGCATACATTTAAAATAGTTTTCAATATTAATGATCTTAATGGCAAGAAAACCAGATTCACTTAGTCTTTGTATCAGACAGCTATGCATTCGTTTCCAGTAGGTCCTACCTAATGGTTTCCTTAGAGTCAGCTCATCCCGTCAAGGCCATCTGGGAGTGATCATTGGTTGAACACTCAAGCAACCAGTTTGAACTGCCCTCTGAGACTTCCTACTTAGAGCAATAAGGAAACAACCTGAAGAATCTTTTTATCTTAATATTTTGTTTTCCTTGGTGGTGGTTAGCCTCAGGGTTATTCAACAAGATTGCTAGGAACCCCCTTTAGATAGTAAGGCAGCTGCCTATAGCAGCTTTTATTGCAGCATGCTTAGGCAAGCCTCTCTGACTTGAAAACCTTCAGGCAACCAAAAATAGGGTATATAGAAAGGGGTGTAAAATTGCCTGGCTCCTCTTCATGCAAAGAGGCATTTGATTTCCCTCTTGCTTTCTTTGTCTCCTTTCAAGAGCTAACTACGGAGAGAGAGAAGTAAGATAGAATCTCAGAGATAAAAGTGGTAACGTATTCTATGGCCCATCGCTTCTGAAAATCATCTGCCCTTCTCTTAATAATGTGAAAGTTAGTGTTTGTGTAATCTTTGCTTTAGTGTTACAGAAGACAAAATGGTTACATCTTGAGGTCTTCTCTGTGTTTGCGAAGCAGGGGCATAGGAGGATGGCTGTGAAGTTAAATGAATCCAGTAATTTCACTTGAAATAGCAGTGGAGACAGTTCTTCCTTTAGATTTGCCCTCCTTGGTGGTATATATCATTATTTCTTTCATTTAAAATTAAGAAGAGAAAGGAAGATGAATTCTGAGTATGCAGCGTGGCCTCGCCACGGGAAGCAAAATTCTTACCGTTGGGGGCAGGGTGGAGAGAAGAGGGAGGGTTTTCTTGAATATAGCGTCTTTGTCTGATGTGTAACCAAGAGGCAAATTTAAAATTAAATAAATCTGGTGATACAGAATATGATCACAGCATTTAGTCCTTTATGGAGTTTGGGGAAGGATTGAACTGGTACAAGGACTGTAAGAGCAAGGACTTTTTTTTCTTTGTCTCTGCAATACTGCTGTTTCTTACAGTCTTCAAAGTAATGGAAAGAGATTTGGAAATGAAAATATCCTCGTACTCTTTTTTTTTTTTTTTTTTTTCCCTCTGAAACTCAGAAAATAATCTGAGTTTGGGAAAGCCACAGAGGAATCCAAGAATCATATTTTTGAGGCTCAATTTCAAAATCTAAGTGTTGTGATACTAGCCCTATTTTTCTAGATGAGGTCCTTGAGTGCAAGGTGGGAAGAGGGACAGAAGGAAAAAGAATAATAACAGCAAAAATAAGCTTGTTACTTCAGTTTTTAGGTGGTGCTACCTTGGGAAACCTTTGAACATCATGTCATGCCTCCATCTCTTCTATGAGTCGTGCACGTATGGTTAGACTGCTTACTGGTCACTGTCCAGTTTAACATTATACACTTAAGTGGGGACCTTGTTGTGAGTGCTTTCCTAAGAAGGGCAGTGCTGTTCTGTAACTCCAAAAGAGCAAGATGTTTGTAATCAGAACAGTGAGCTTAGTATGAAGTCCTTGGTCTGTGTATTGTGCTCTGTCTGCACACAGGCTGGTGCTAATGAAGGCTGCCTTTGAATACCTTAATGTTGAATACTGTATTTTGTGTAAACTCTTGTTTCATGTGTCATCATCCACAGCTTTCTGGGCTGTGCTTTCAGAAGTTTCTGTTAGCTCTCAGCCTCTTGCAAGATGCAGCTACTTTGAGAATAAATTCCAGAGGGGTTTGTAGAAGAACTTGCCTGACTTTTAGTAACTGTGTGCAAAATCTGTTTCTGCCCCAATTAGACTTTGGTCAGAGACATTTAAGTTTCCCTTACCTCTTTGTTCTAGTTCAGATTCAACCCAGTAATTTGCTGAATGAATTTCTGTTGCTTGAGATTGTAATTATATAGTATTGCATATATGGTTCTACTTTATACTTTGATTAAGGGGCTTGAGCTCCAACAGGCTGTCTTCCCACCTGGTCATCAGGGTGCTCGTGCCCACCGTTCTCACACGTTCTGCTTGTGTTCTTTCTCAAAGTGAATGAAATCACAGCTGTGGCACAACACATGATTGCACACTGAACAATTGCGCGTTGATTTTAAGGAACGCTTTTGCAAGCTGAAAGTAGGATAGAGCTGTCTGGTGTCACCAGTATGTCCTCTGTCATCATATGCCTGTGGTATGGTTTGGTGAGGCCATCATCAGTAGCATAGATGGAGTAGTCCAACAAGCTTTGTTTGGTTCATGCATAAAGACCTGTCAAGCAGAAGAAAGACGATGGAAGATTCAAAAATACAACCATATCATGTATTGCAGCAATATTCAGAAACTTTTATCTATGTTTCTAGTTCTTCGAGGTGATTAGGCCATGGCTGGAGACATTACTGCCCTTAAGAGACAAACGCTGTTATGAATTCCAGGGTTTTTTTCCTGACGTTTTTGGAAACTGTCAGATTGAAAAGTTATGAATTTTACTGCTGTGTGCTTTTATATATGTTAGGCTGTAATAATCCTGAAACCTAAGGAAATACTGGAAGTTAATGTAGAAGGAAGTTGAAACAACAGTGCTTTCCCAAGCAATGGGTGGAATATGACCTCTCAGCAGATGAGATTTTCATTGCTGTGTGACCAACAGCTTTTCCTTTTGTTGGATTTGTTATTTACAAAGACGGTTGCAAAGTCCTCAAAGGATCTTGGGCCATTTTAAGCGTGTCTTCTTGTTTAATAGTGGTTCAAATGTAGGGAAGTGTTTATGGAGGACTTAACTGGGGGTAGAGATAATTGCTAACAGAGCTGTCTCATTTCCCCTTCAGGCTTTTCTCTTTACTCTGTTGCTGCTTGGAATTGAAATTTGTGTCATCTCGAACAATGTATTAATGCTACTTAAGGTATAAATCTAACTTTGTTACACCATTTGCAAGTCTGCAATGCATAATTAAAAATGGCCCATATTGCTGAAGACCTAGTTTCATATTTTAATCTTTTCCAGTTCTTGAAATCCCCTGAATAGGGTAGAAAAAAGGGTGCACAAAAAATGTCACAGCTTCTACCCTCGGGCAAAGCTGAATCTACTCCATTGTGTGTAATATCCTAAGAGCATCATCAGCCATATCCCAGAAATCTCTGCATGCTCCGCTCCAGTTTTTGGGAGTGGTAATTGCAGCAGTTCATGCCAAGGCTGTTTCTACTCTAAACTTTTTCTTTCATCCCACGGCTCAACTGCACTGTGGAAAATTCACCGGTGGGGTCCCCAAGCCCATCTGCTGTGTCAGGCTGAACTTGCCTTCTAGCTACTGATGCCCTTCTTGGGAATTTGCATCTAGCGCTGTTGAATTAGTAGATACTGTTGCTTTCCCAGCCGTCCTACAGTCAGCCCACCACATTTGTGATTTTCCTGAAGCAATTAGGCCTCTGCAGAAGTAGATATTCTGGTTTCTTCTCTGCCTGTTAAAATGATATATAAGTGGGTATCTTGCAGGTAGCCTACACTGCCTATGCATAGGACGAGTTTATGTAAGACTTGGCAAAGGGGTTAGTTTGAAGTTGATATTTTTATTTTTGTTTTTTAGATAATTTTTGATATTTTCAAGAGCAGAAATACTCAGTTTCTCCTAGTGTCACCAGGAGAACTAACTTTCGGTATATACATCAGGTCTTGATGTACTAAAATGTACTGGTGAAAGCTCTGAAATAATTCAATAATGGCATTTATGAGGAGAAACTTACTTTGGTCATGATTCATCTAATCTCTAATGTTCTCAGTTGAAAAGAACTAAAAAGGGAAAACCTTTCAGAAAGCTTTGCATTGTGTGGATTGAGGAAACCAGCTGGTTAGGAAGACAAAGGGAAAATGAAAGAATAGAATCTGTAGTTGTCATTTAAGGTAAAACAGTTATAGGTGATATGCTTGTCGATGAAGCAGTTCACATTTGGGATATAATGGAAAGTTGAAATTTCATACCAAGTGAAATAATTAGGCTTAGCTTCATTTGTGCACTTGCTTGTGTTACTTTCCTATCCATTCCCAATACAAAAAGTACACAGTGCCAAGTCAACAATTTTGGTAGGTCTGTCATGATGTGGTCAGTGGTGTGTGTTCATGTTTTGCTTTTAATAAAATAGGATTTCCAGTGAATTCCTAAAATCGTCCCAAAAATCTGAAAACCAAAATTCAGGTTAGTCCTCTGAACTTCACTAGACTGGAAATAATTTTCTCACAGATGTAAAATATAAGTCTTGTCGACATTGTAAAACACAAGCATTACTTTATTGAGAGATGCTTGTGTAGTTTTTTAATGGTGATGTTTTAATACCAAAGAACAACTCATCTTTCTAAATGTTTGTGACTATTTTTTTGAAATGTTCTTTTGTGAAGAATCGTGTCCAAATGCAAAGAGAAGTGACAAGTGATTTATTCTGCTGTGTTTGCATTCTTTTCTGTGTAAATCTGACTTCTTCAGTTTTCTGCTGTTACAGAAATTTCATATAGTATGATCATCTGGTACCTAAGCTTAAAATATCTTTTCACTGTGTCTTGCTTTTCTTCCTAATGGCACATTTCTATTACACATCTTAGTAAAATAATTTGGCAATTTCTGAGCTGCTTATAATAATAATAATAGTATCTTTTTCAAAAAAATCCTTTTTTTGTGAACAGAAAGTTCTCATTACAGATGACGTAGCAGATGTGCACAGTATATAAGATGACTTTATGCTAATAAAGGCAAAAAAGAGGAAGAAATCTTGGTTTTGTAATGACTGAAAATTCTGTTATATGGATGAAGTCCTCAATGTAACTTGTACAGTGTTCCTACCAACAGGGACACTGTAGTTGCAATAAATACTACAGAATATCAAAACTGAAGGCCTCTTAGATAAGCCTTTCTCAAAGGATTTAAGTAATTTTTTTCAGTGTTGTTTGTGTGTTCTTTTCTGATGTGCCTCTCAATAATGCTGTCCGTGTCTTTTCAGTGCAGTAACTGGAGTGAAAACATGAAGGTATATCACACCTTGTACAGGGGCAGATCAGTTCTCTGGTTTTAGGAATGATTTTATTTAATTATTCTATTAGCATCTAAAGGTTATTTTCAATAAAATATTTTTCTGGTAATGGCAGTGTTGCGGATTGGCTGGGTTGGCCAATGACAAGACGACAGATGCTCTTCCCCACGTCTCTCTCCAGGGAGAGAAAGGAGAGAGATAAAGCGATTTATGAGTTTAGAAGAAACTAAACTACTTTAATGAAATATTAATAATAAAATAAAAATGAAATAATGAAATAGATATAACATATACAAGACTGTATCAGGTTCTCAGGTAGATGTCACCAGGTGGCACTGGGGAAGTCCCAGACTGGACTCAGCTTTTATACTGAGCATGGGGCAGATGGGATGGAAGACCCTGTTGGTCAGTTTAGGGTCACCTGTCCTGTGCACACCTCCCCACAGGTGCAACCCCTTCACAGGGTAAACAACCAACTTGGCTGACCCTGGTTGTCACAGCAACAAGTATAAGCAGGAGCCTATGTCACTGAACAGAAAGTTGTCTCTGTTCTGCCCCAAAGCAGGACAGGCAGAGCTCAGAGGGTTGTGATCAGCAGCACAGAGTCTGTTTGGAGGCCTGGAGCTAATGGTGTTCTCCAGGGATCAGTACTAGGTCCAGTCTTGTTCAACATGTTCATCAACGACCTGGACGAGGGGACAGAGTGTACCCTTGGCAAGTTTGCTGATGACACAAAACTCTGAGGAGTTGCTGACACTCCAGAAGGCTATGTTGACATTCAGTGAGACCTGGACAGGCTGGAGAGTTGGGTGGAGAGGAATCTAAAGAGATGTTCAACAAAGGCAACCTCTCACACCTAGGGAGGAATAACCCCATGCACCAGAACAGGTTAGGGGCTGACCTGCTGGAAAGCAGCTCTGCAGAGAAGGACGTGGGTGTCTTGGTGGACAAGCTGACCGTAAGCCAGCAATGTGCCCTTGTGGCCAAGAAGGCCAATGGTCTCCCGGGGTGCATTGAAAAGAGAGCGGCCAACAGGTCAAGGGAGGTCATCCTCCCCCTCTACTCTGCCCTGGTGAGGCTGCACCTGGAGTATTGTGTCCAATTCTGGGCTCCCCGGTTCAAGAACTAGAGGGAACTGCTGCAGAGAGTCCAGCAAAGGGCTATGAAGATAATCAAGGGACAGGAGCACTTCTCTTACAAGGAAAGGCTGAGAGATCTGTGTCCGTTTAGGCTGGAGAAGACTTGAGGGGGGACAGAGCACTCATGAATGCTTTTTAAATGTCTAAAGGATGGGTGTCAAGAGGATGGGGCCAGTCTTTTTTTCAGTGGTGCCCAGCAACAAGACAAGGGGCAATGGGCACAAACCGGAACAACAGGAAGTTCTGTTTGGAACATGAGGAAAAAATTATTTACTTTGAGGGTTTCAGAGCACTGGAACAGGATGCCCAGAGAGGTTGTGGAGTCTCCTCTGGAGACATTTAAAACCCACCTGGACACGATGCTGTGCAACTTGTTCTAGGTAAACCTGCTTCAGCAGGGGGGTTGGACTAGGTGATCTCCAGTGGTCCTTTCCAAACCCTATCATTCTGTGGGGATTTTTTTTATTGTTTTTGTTTTGTTTTGTTTCCGGATTTCCTGCTTCTTTTTTGTTGTACTTTAAAAGAACCCAAACCAGCCCCCACCACCAACTCAACCACAAACTACCAGCTTTTTAGACTTAGGTTAGAAATATAATCTGACAAATATTCAGGCATGTGATAGTGTTTAATGGCAGTAAAGATTTCTTTCAATTAGAAATTTTGATTTTTAGTAACTGCAGAAATGCTTTTTGTGTGCATAAAATAAGAACATTTTTCTTTAAAGTTGTCCTTGTCAATATGCAAATAATTTGTATGTGACTGTAAAAGTTGGGGATGGGTTGGGAAAGGCAGCTTGATTCTCTTCATAATGTGTACCACATTGAAAGTGCTTTTCGGTGGGGGGTGGTGTGGCTTGGAACAGTCTCTCTTCTTGATACCGGAATCGACAAGTTTGGTAACAAACATTTAGCATGTTCAGGGTGTTTTAGCTTTGTTTTTCTAAGGCCTGTTACTGTAGACCTGTATTTACGGTACAGTTTAAGTTGATTTCCTTAGTTTGTAAAATATTTATCTATTTTAACATGGATTTACTTCACCTAGACATAAATGAACAATAATGGACAGTGTCAGATAGCCAGCTATTGGATTTGAGAATTTATTTGATGAAGTAAAATGTCCTATGTTCCTTGATTGTCCTAGAGGTGTTGATTTTAATTCCAAAACTGTTTACTCATTTTGTTCTGTCCACACAATACAGAGCTATGATTCTAGTTCATGAGTAGGTAGAATTTAAGTTTTGATTTTATAGTACTGTACTAAGTACAATGGCTGATTTATGGGTTTAATTGATTTGAGATTTGATATAACGTGTGAAATTTTTTAAAAAGTTTGAGGTTGACATTAGTGCTTTATCAAGATATGCCTCAGCTCATGTAAAATAGAAGATGTTGAATGTAAGCATTGGGGCAGTTGTCATGTAATGCAGCTACTATGGGGAAAAAAAAAAAAGTTTAGTGCAGGGAAAGATAATAAAGTGTTGGTATCAGAGTTCTCGTTATGTCCATTTAGACCTTTCCTCTGCTGCTATTCAAAGCAGAGGGAAAGATCTTTACCTGTGGAGAATGTCCTGTTTCCAAACTTAAATGGATAATGAGAAATACCTAGTGTTTTTAGTAAGTTACCCTGCTGCACACGCTGTAGATACTGGAACAAAATGAAGACCTATAACCATTCCTGTAGTACTAGGATTTATATAAACATTTCATCCATGTAAGTGAGGGGTTGTCTGCTTTGTATTCCATAATCTGGTGAGCATTATTTAGAAGTTGTGGAAAAGAACTGATCTGTTGTGATGTGGTTTGAGTGGTTTCTTAGTATATAGAGTTCAAAAACTGGGGATGTGGAGCAGGTAAGACACGTATAAGGACTGTGGTTTGAAGAGGGTTAAAGAGAAAGGATCTGAGGGAAGGTGTGGGGTAAATGGATTTATGTAGGTCAGGAAGCACAGAGCTGAGTGGGAGGGGAAAAAGTTTACCTTATTGAACCAATCATAAGACTAGTATGATTTTAATGTAATCAGCTTGCTTTGAGACTTTTCTTTGGCTCTTTGTTCTTAGAAAACTACTGATTGGAGTTTAGTTGGTAAAGTAAGGAACATCAAGTGATCCTCAGCTTGGGAAAAGTTGGAAGCCTCTGCTGCCTGAAATAGCTATCCATGTTAACAGCTCCGTGTGAACATTACTTGTACTTCACATGGTATGCTTAAGCAGTCTTGAGGAATCGATAATGCTGTCTTTGTGCTCAGAATTGGAGGTACTTCTAAAATTGCTTCTTCCGTAGTCCATCCGTCTATCCCATATTCAGATATCTTTGGAAAAGCTGATGAATGTTGCTTCAGTGTGTTCTTACAGTTAACTGCAAAAATGGTTCTGTAATGCAGCGAGACAACTTTTTTCCTTCTGTTTCTTACTCTACACTCAAATAGCATATAAAACCAAAGGTTATAAAGTATGTACCTGAGGTAGACATTTTATAAGTTCATGGATTTTTATAGGAGTTAAATAGAAATAAATGAATGTGTAATCATGGGTGCAGCAGTGTTTTCCCAGTTTCCACTTTTCCCAGAACTGAGTTGTGCAAATATAACAAATCAGAAATAGAGGGGAGGAGTAGCACATGCTGGTACTGTAATTTAAACACGTAGTCAGTGAAACATTACTGTGCAGTGCCTTTACATCTGTATTATCTTTACCTGCTTTCATTGCTTTGCAAAATCGACCAGCAGAAAAGTGAAAAAAATGTTCTCCACTATGAAGGTTTATGTATAGTCCAGTATATATGGGGCAGTCTTTACTATGTTGTGCCCTGTTTTATAAATAAATAGGCTGAAAAGGAAATAAAGAAGACTGCTGCATGTGGCATGTTTCTCAGTGGAGCTGAATATTGGAAAACAAATACAACCAAAGATCCAGTGTGCCTTAATAGTACCTGTATTAAGTGAGCTGTATCATGAAAGCTAACTTGGCAGTGACACTGTTTTAATTAACACTGTAGTAACAGGGGAGTTCCTGTACACAAGGGAAGACTGGCAGTAGTTGTCACATGCAGACAAAATAGAGCTTTGTTTACTATTATATGTTTGTACAAATAACATTTCTGCCTATTTTGTCACCCTGCTACAGTGTGTCTGTAACTCTTTGACCTGGAATTGTTTGTGTGCATGTTTAGAGAGGGTAAAATATCCATATTGTAAAACGAAACTTTTATATGAGCCACTTCACATTGTCTTCTACCTTATAATGGTTAGAATGTGATAAATAATTCTGCATAAATGGTTATGTTGGTGATTACTGCTCCATTTTACAATCTTGTGAATTCATATTGGTTCATTCTCACTTGTTTGAAATGATGAGGTAGTTATAAAATTTAGTATTCTGGGGGGAAATACCAACTTCTTGAACATCAAAGAACATGTTAAAAACACTTACCAATTCAGAGGAGCCCCATTTTTATTAACTGGAGTCAAGGGCTACGTTAGTATGTTTCTAGGCATAGCAATTAGTTGCTTAGGGCAGGGAGAAAATAATACTCTGTTTTGTTTGTCCAGTTTGACCTATGACGAGGTCTTAGTTTATGAGCAGAGCTCTTGCATGTTGTGGTCATGCAAATACATAAATAAAGTTTGGGATTCATTTCTTCTAATGTCAGTGTATTTGACCTAGTTAACTTAGGTTCCCTTCTTGAAGGAGAAAATAGGCCTGATTCACCTTCAATATGTTCTTTAAATTGATCAAATGAATTACATCCCGAGAGTGCTTATTTAGGTTCCTTTCTCGTTGGTGGAGATATCAGTGTCCACAAAGATGCTAGTGTTGAGGTGACCAAATCTGAATTATTTATCCCTTAAGAATGTCTAAAATAATACAGTACAAACTCCTAAACTTGAATATGCTTTAAAATAAAAGAAACTTTGAATTAAGAACAGTTGCTGCACAATTATTATTTAATCCCAACAAAAAGATGGAAATTTACAGCCTGTTTGATAGTTCAGCACAAATATACATTGATCCACCAAGATATATGAAAGATGCAAGGCAAGACATAGATACAAAGCAGAGGTGTGAGTTGAAGTACCTAGTTTTGAACTGAGATCACCAGTAGAATTATATTGTTGCTTTAAATACTGTGGTTTTGCTGAAGTAAGTGAAGATGGGCATTCTATGTAATCCAGGAAAAGGTAACTGTAAGGATTATTAATGTAAGGACAGAATGGTACCAAGTTAATGAAGTGTTGGATTCTAATTGATAACAATACTATTTGAAGATGAGTTTTAATTGATACCAGCTCTAAATGAATCAGTAACAACTTTGTTGTCAAAGCTTGGTGTTTTAGTTTTATTTTTGGTGTATTAGTTTTATTTTTGTCCACATGTACTTCTGGGAGCAATGCTGCTTAATGGCATCAAGATAATGTTGATGCTTTTTATGAATAGGCTGCATTTGTTATTCATTAGCAAACCATGCTAATCACATATTTGGAAGGTGAAGTAATCATTCATTACACTTTTGTATTTTCATTGAATTGAATACTTCTGTGAATGACAGTGCTGAATGTACTTTCCAATTTTTTCAAAACAGATAAATCTAAGCTCCTAAAGTTTTATAATGATGTTCCGCAGAGCGCTGGTTGAGTTACTGGCAGTCCAACTGTCCTCAGCTTTTCCCATGAAGATGAAAGGCAGCTGCACATCATTTTCATATTACTGCTCTAGCGTGACTGGTTACTTAAATTACCATGGAAAGACTGTTCAGTTGTCAATGGTGAGGGGAGTAGTCCATCAAATAATCGGAGGATGTAGTCTCTGCACAGAAAGTTAGGGAGCACTGGTGATTACTCGCTAGCCAGTTCATTACAGCTCCCCAGGCACTGGGTATGAACTCATCATGCCAAGTTACTGGACAGTGCTTGAGATTCCAGACATAACTGGCTTGGTGTGAAAGATTCTGAAGTCACATTTGAAAATTACAAGTAACTAATCAACGAGAAACCTAAGCGAATTCTTAGTTCAAGGGTATGACATCTAGTTATGGAGCAAAAGTTTAGGTGACGATATTCATGTTGAGCCTTGTCTCACCATTGCTCTAGCTCTGATCATTACAGCTGTTAGGAAAGTGCTGGTGGCCAGAGTAAGGATGTGAAGATCTAACGTACCGTGATGCTTGGAAAGAATCCAAACAGTTCTTGCTTGGTTCTGAATGTGGCTGTTGTTGGCAGGCTTAAGCTTTTGTTGTTAAATTTTCTGTGCTAGTAGGTCATTGCTGTGAATGCATGACTGTCCTAACTCCCGCTTTCTTTTGTCTTAGTCACATTGATCAAACAACAACATGGCAAGATCCTAGGAAGGCCATGCTTTCCCAGATGAATGTTACAGCTCCCACCAGCCCTTCTGTGCAGCAGAACATCATGAACTCGGCATCAGGTAAGCAAAATTCATATTTATGAAAAACGCCGTACAAATGAAGATACCACCGGCGATTTCAATGGAGGGGGAGGAGTCCAAATCTCAGAAATGTCCTTCTAGTTACCCTGGTTTTAAACTTTGAGTTTGTTGATGCCTGATACATCATGCAAGAGGCTGATCCTTGAGGTAAGAGGATATGTTTATTTGTGATGTCAACAGAAACTATCCTGTAGTTCTTTGGTTTGTGTTTTCATTTTTTGAAATGGATGATGCAGACTTTTAAAGCAACAGAATTTTTGTCTAATTTCTTCTGACTGACAATGCTGTTAAATGGATGAAGACCAGAATTTCCGTTGAATTATTGTCAATTTACATTAAAGCTCTTGGGCTTCTGCAGTGTTCTTCTGCTTGCTCACTTACTAGACTTGGTGTACTCCCATTCATTTGCATTTCCTACATTTGTTATGAATATCTCATTTTTTCTGACTTCCCTAAATGAATAAAGCAAACACCTGGAACATCTTGTTTGGAAGCAGAGATGTTTTGGTTTTCTTCTTATTCTCCTATTGTTTCCAAAGTCCTAAATTGTGATGATTATTCCTCTAGCTGAGGAAGACTTGATACCTTTTCCTGCAATATGGAATTGTTCTTCAACTAGTCTGTGGAGGTTGTCACTAGACAGCAGTAGTGTGCTTGTTCTTGCTCTAGTTATGTTTTCAGAGCTCTCTTGTCCTGATGGTGCAGAGAGTGACCAGATACATTTGGGACCATGCTAGTTTGACTGCTGCGCTCTTCCCTACGTTTGTCAACTTCTGTCTGTTGCTGTGGTTCATGTTTTACTTATTTTCTCCCACTCTGATTGTATTTTGTGTATGTCTGCTGTTCCTGTATTTCACAATGGATATTCTCTGGTGCTGCTTTTTGTTGTCCGTTTAGACAGCTTTGCTTCCTGCTGCAATTCATACGCTGCAAACAATACGGAAAGATCAACAGGCGTGACCGAACTGTGCTGTTCGTGGCTGAGTACTAGAGGGAAAGCTCATCAAACTTTTTGGCTGGCTAAGCCAGGAGGCTGGATTATCCTGAAACCAATTAGAGTTCTGTTCAAGTTCAGGAAGTCATGATTCAGAGCAATTAAGGTCTCAGGCTCTGATCTGAAAATATAATATCTGAGATTTTTTTTTTTTTCTGTAAATATGTGCCAGCAAACCTGCAGCAATAGAGATGACATGTTTTTGCAGGGACACTTGTGAAGAACAGGAAATAAGATAAAGGAAACAATTGCCTTGGTCTGTCTTGCCTTTTGGCTTATTTTGTTTGTGCTAAAACTAGATACTTGCTGCTTGAATATTGACATAAAATCTGTGTTTTAAGATAACTCCTCCAACACTCTGTTGTACCAAGAATTAACAGGAAAAATTATTGATAGTGAAGTAGGATTTATTTTATGTTCTTAGAAAGAAATGAATGGTCCTTAACAAAAAAATAAATGGCTTAACTGTAGTGGGTAAAAATCTAAAAGACAATCTACCCATCAGTACATGAGGATTATTTTTAAAAGAAAAACAAGAATTTATGTGGAATTGATGTAAGTGTGTGAGCAAGTGATCCTATAGAGATATTGTTGCTCATGCAATAAAGAAGAGTGGAGGCATTTAAGTGGGTTGTCTTGTGACTTGAGAAAGCACTTATTTGAACACAAGTTCATTGAAAGTTTATTTATAACTTCACAGATGGTATTATAGTGAACATAAATTCCCCGGCCCGCTCTGAACTTGATAAAGTGTATGAAGAAATCAGAACGTCTGTGTATATTGAGTTATGTGTTTATGTGGCATCGCCTTTTTTAAGTTTAAGTCAGTTGAGATAGTACGACGGAACTGACTCTTTGGATGCACATGCTTACTTTTAACTTACTTGCATTTAACAAAAGTCTGTTTTGAATTAAATAATACTGAACCTGCATTTATTGGATATGATTCTGTTTCTGATGCCTGATTTGGCAAATCTTTACGTACTAACTTTAAATTATAAATATATATTTGTTTTTGTTAGGGCCTCTTATATCTGATGCAGTTACTTTTTACTACTGAGTTCATGGTAACTTATGCTTCCTTGGTGGCCTCATAAAGAATGAGAGATGGAAAAATCAAGTAACTATGTGCCACTTCAGCACAGTGGAACTTAAATCTGAGTGCTAACGTCATAAATATAGCACTACTCAATGTTCTAATTTGGATATTCATCCTCAAGAACTGGGAAATAAAGTCGAGACCTTTAAGACACAAGTTTCCTGTTATGAAATATTGCTGGCGATGAAACGTGCCCTTGTGCTTTGAGAGCCTTTCATGAAAGATATTGGGAAAACCCAAGTGTAAGTATTGTGACAGCTGGAGGTCAGTGACTTGCGAAAAAAACCGTCTGAAATGCCACAGGGGAGAATGTTTTCCTTTCTGTATTGTTCATCCTTGCATAGTGCTGAGTAATTGTAGCTCTTAATCAGAAGTTGGTGTCCAAGTTTTAGTATATTTAATTACAGACTGCCATAGGAGCCTGTGAGTAAAGTTGCTGCAGTAAAACCTAAGACAGGAGATTTTTAAGAGCTGTCTTGAGAACCATTAGAACATTTTGCTGTTTAGCCAGAATTGGAACTGTAGCCATTAGCCGGAATTAGGAACAGAAAAAGAAACTGAAGAGGGAGAGAGACGGAAGAACTCGGAAAATCTCTGTCTGCACGTTAAAGATAAACCTGTTGTCTTTTCTGGATAAATAGGATAAGTGGAGCTCAGGCGAAATGGGAAGAAAGCAAAACTGGAAGGTGTGGTAGGGTGAAGACAAGTCAAAAGAAAGTTTAAATAAAACTCGGAAAGATGTAGATTAGCATGAGGCTGAGATTTTTAGGTTGTTTTTCTTATGAAATCCCACCTCTGGGGGCAGCTAGGGTGGGATGAGAATCCAAGTATCCTGCTGCAAGTTACGTTTCTTTAAGAAATCTAATAAGCATCTGAACCAGCTTCATCTGTTCCTGGCATGATTTTGTGAATGAACTATTTTGAGTGTTAGCATACATACCTTACAGGAAGGCATGTGAAAAGTGAGGATTTTCCCCCCCTACGCTTGTTTTGATTCTTTGATATATTTTTTTTGTCAGTCTTGCTGAACTTAGCTTGCTACATGCAATCAACTAAAATGCTTTGGGCCATACGTGTGCAGAGAAACACAGTGCTCTGTTAGAGGGCATTTGGTGGTTAATCTTCTGTGAAATAAGAATGCATCTTCACATCAAGAATGGAAAGAAAACAAGTCTGTTGCTTCTAAATATGTAACATGTATATAAAAATTAGTCTTGACTGTTTTGTGTGTGTGTTTCTAACCATTTTTTCCCTGAAGGTATTACAGGAAAAGCTATGTTTTTCTGTACTGATTTTAAAAAAAAAAAAAAGATAGCAATAAGAATACGTTGTTCTGAGGAGCCTGTCCTATACGTTTCTTATTGAAATAAAGTTATAAATTTGAAAAGTAAACAATGCCTGTTTCCTATACAACTACAGTTGATACAACAGAGATGGGATAATTGTATTTATACACTTCCACTCTTCAGATACTTTTACTTCCTGAATGATGCATAACAGCGCTGCTTACTTCAGCCTCTTCTGCTTGCGCATAGGCATTAGATAACGAGCTCTGGAGCAGATTTACTTGTCTTTGGCCTCTTTCGTTTTCCCTCTTCCCTTGCAGTTTTGAATTGGGCTCCCCCGTGAAAGTTTGTAGTCCTGGTGTAATTCTGTTGCTCCCTCAGGAAGGGCTGTAGTGCCACGTTAAAGGGTAGAAGGAAAATGGACACTTGAATTCCTAACTCCTGAGGGTTTTTTTTCCCTCTTGTGTGCAGGAGGGTAGGGAGGGATATGCCAATAACTAAAACAAGTTCTAGATCTTATGTTAGATTCTTGCTCACTTCAGTTGCAGATTCTTCTATGTTATCAGTCATACTACAAATTCTGCTTTGTGTACAATTACACAGGTATAACCTGTTGTGAAACTGGAGTTTCTAAGTATCTTCATGACAGTAGTGTTTGTTTCTTTCTTTGTCTCCAAAAAATGCCCCTTTTTTAATGGTGCCTTTTTGTAAGTTTTATTGATGCAACAGAATAAAGGTGGACTTCATGTAAATTTGGTAGACTTTGATATAATTTTAAAAAGTTTTGGAATCATAGTGATAGTGATTGAAAGGAAGATGATAAGGAAGGTCCTCGGAGATCAGTGTTTGTATTAGGTGATTCTTGCTGTTGAACATAGGTGTTCCAGTTTCGAGGTTCTCCATGCATATTCTTATAATATATACAGATGACCTGTAATATTAATTAACCTAGTGATAATATGTGGTTTTATTTGCATTTATTTTACAATTAAATATCAGAAACTGTAGGGACATGCAAGATTTACTCTGTTTCCCAGCATAGCTTGAATCTATACTACTTTTTTTCTTTTGTTGCTCTCTCTGTTGCTTTCTGTCTGCCAGCAGTGAGCTCTGCTTTGTGAAAATGATATCTTGAGAAACTAAAAACTCAAAAAAAATTGAGACGTGCACCAAAGAGAGACATACACACAGACTTTTAAAATTACGTGTATCTATGCTAAGTTATATAAATATTAGTACATTATGTAAATATTTAGTACAGAGGTATGCCTTATCACTAGTTCTGTAAGGATGGCTTACGTTTGGAAATTGGAATCTATTTTTTGGATAACCTTGTCTTTAAAAGTACCACAATAAAAGTTGAGTTTCCTTGAAGGGTTGTGTCTCCCTGTGCAAAAAAATTCATAGAATTTTAAGCTTATGGTTGTGGTTGTATTCAATTAACCCAGGAGGCATCAAACAGAATTAGTAGGAGACCGTGCCACAGGGATTTTGTTGGTGCTGAATGTTTACAAAGGTTCAAGGGAAGACTGGAAAAGTGCTTGAAAAAGAGATCCTTTGGCACCTAGTAAGCAGACAGAATCTGGCTCAAGAAGTCACCTGAGGTACTTGGAGCCCCAATGCTTTTTGGGTCTGTATGTGTATTGTATTCAGTGCTTTGTTTAAAAGCTTAGAGAGTGTCACAGTCACTAAATGGGCTGCTATCAGGAATGACATCTGTCTGTCACCCCAGGCTCAGTGCCTGGGCTAAATGGACTTTTGGTTAGACCCAGTGTGGCTGGTTTTGTATAACATGGGCTACAGTAACTACGGAAATTTTGGTGAGAATGTCTGAATAGCAGCAATATAGAGTTTTTATAACTTAAGTCACTTAAAAACATAAGCTAATGCTGGGAATTCTGTTCCCATTGAGCCTTTTGGGGGGAGAAAAGGGACATGTAATTGCACAGGAATTTTCCTAGATGCGCTAAGTGAATGTGTCTGCTATTCTTCACCATAGTTTTCCATTTTCCCCCTGTTACTTGCCTCTACTACAGAGTTTGTCAGGCAGCCAGTTACAAAATCAGACTTGACAGTCTTCTGGTTTCACAACTGCTCACAAAACCAAATAGGAATTACAGAAAGCAGTGCTAATCAATTTTTTGCACTACCATGTCAACATGTAGGCATGACAGTAGAAACGCAAGAGCAGTTTACTGGCCAAGGAAGAAAGCAACACCATGATTAATGCCAAAAGTTTCTAGAGAGAAAAGTTCTGTTTCTGCGGCTGTTGATGGCACTTAGCAAGGAAGACTTGCTATTATGAGCAGGGTGAGCAGACAGACCTTTCCTGTCCTGTCCACAGCTGTGTATTTTATTTAGAAAGACAACCTTGCCCAGGTTTGTCTCTAGTAAGCTAGTTCTCATCAGATCACTGGCTCTAATAAGCAGTATTCTTCCACCAGGTAGGTGGACTGATCGGCTCCTGGCATCCTGCTTCAAAGGCATTTTGTTCTTATTTCCTGCAAAGGAACGTGTTGGACCAGTATACACTTCACTCAGCGTTCAGCAGGACTGACACCCCAAGGCTAGTTTTGTTTTTCCTAGAGCCAGCTGGCTTTTCTTGGCTTTGCAGTTCAAAAGAGAATTTCTTGCTGAGTTTCATCTCCGAGGGACGTGTGGCTTAGAAGGGCTCTAAGGAGAACGGTAACGAGAAGGTCTGCCCACATGGCGTGGGTGTTGGCTTAGCAGTCAAGGAACATTTTTGGTTCTTCATTGGCTTCTCTGCTTGGATGATGTGGGGCACGGCACTGTGCTTCTGTGCCCCGGTTTTATAAAATAGCATCTCACTGATTAGCTGGCTGATCTTTGGGTACAGTAACCAAGTACAGGGTTCTTTGCACTTGAGCTTTCAATTCTGCATTGGAAGACCTGTTACACTGTGGGTATGTCAGGATGTAGGAATGTTTTGCAGTGTTGTCACTCTTTCTTGCCTGTTCTTTTCTCCAGCCTCTGATAAAAGCTGAGGTACTCCTGTTACTTGGATGTGGCTTTCAAAGGTTGTGAGGATGAAGGATGGGAAGGAATTGTTCAGCGGTTAGATCACTGGTTTTCCTCACTTGAAAACCTGTAGCTATAATGGTGGAGTAGTGAGGTGGCTACAGAAAGGCAGAGTTTTCTGAGCCAAAATGAAAGAGTTTAAATTAGAAATGTAGTTTGCAGGGGATCTTCAAAACCAAATTCTTGTCTTGGTTATGCCTTGGGATGTTACTGGAATGCAATTGAATGATTATTTTACTCTTTTTGACATTTTTCCAAGAATATGTTTTGAGATTAAGCAAATAAATCTATCCTTCTTTCTCCACATACACCCCCCCATCCTCCTCTCAAGCTTCAGACAATGAATTCTTCAACAGGAGCATGACTTAAAGACAAAATGACAGGCAAAAAGCTAATGTACTTTGAATGTGGGCATAACGGGTACTTCAGGCATTTATCAGTTACATGCACAACATATTTGTGTGTATATATGAATCTCATCTGTGAAGTTATGATGTTTGTGCGTGTTTAATGTATCTTACATTATACAGAATGGTCTGTTAGTCCAGGTCTAACAGCCAAATGGCTTTTGCTGGTGTATTTCTGTATTATGCTGAGGAAGAGTGGAAGAAGAGGTTGAAATACGATGGCTTCCTGCAGCAGGTCTTGTTCTCATTTCTTTTACATTCTTAACATTTGCAGTGGATCTTTTGCCAATTCATTTTAGGATTGTACTTAAATCTAAAGAAATACAGGCAAGATCTTCCTGTATCTAATTTAGATGTTTTTAAAAGTCTGTATCTATATGAGTGTAAGAACTCAAAAACATACATTTCTAAAGCACCTGCCAGATAAGATTAGATGAATGTAACTTTAAGAATAGTTTTCAGACTAAGCAAAATACAGAATCACATGGAGTTGGAAGGGACCTCTGGAGATCACCTAGTCCAACCCCACTGCCAAAGCAGGTCCACCTAGAGCAGGTTGCACAGGAACATCTCCAGGTGGGTTTTGAATGTCTCCAGAGACAGAGACTCCACCACCTCTCTGGTCAGCCTATTCCAATGCTCTGCCACCCTCAAAGTGAAGAAGTTCCTCCTCATGTTTAGACAGAACTTCCTGTGTTCAAGTTTGTGCCTGTTACCTCTTGTCCTGTCACTCGGCACCACTGAAAAAAGACTGGCCCCATCCTCTTGACACCCACCCTTTAAGTATTTATAAGCATTGATCAGATCGCCCCTCAGCCTTCTCTTCTCCAGACTAAAAAGACCCAAGTCCCTCAGCCCTTCCTCGTAAGGGAGATGCTCCAGCCCCCTAATCGTCTTTGTAGCTCTCTGCTGTATCCTCTCCAGCAGTTCCCTGTCCTTCTTGAACTGGGGAGCCTAGATGAATGTACGTGATCATATAGAGATGGGAATGGGTGGTTTATGAACTGTGTAGTGATGATGGTGGTTTTCTCGAAAGCCACTATTTAGAACACAAGGGAAACACACCTCAAGATTCTGTGTTCAGACTTTAGCTCTGGATTCCAGAACACCATCACCTACCTCCCATTTACTTACCATTTCCTAACTGTAGGTCTCCCTGCTTGTGCTTTCCTGCTCGTAGAGGCGTAGCACTGCTCTTCGTAGCACTGTGTCTATGTCTGCTGCTGGTGTTCTCTTACCTTTGCTTTTTCATTGCTTGTTTGCCTCCTGTTCTTCAGGTTTGTGTTTTTGCTTGCTTATTAAGCCTTTAACGCTTTCACAGAAGGTTATGGTATGAGGCAAAAGGAAAATGAGTTTTGTCACTTTTTTTAATCATTTGTGAAAGGTAGGGGAATATTCCAGGATCTGTTCAGTGTTACCTTGTTGCTGCTGCTGGGCCTTAATTACTAGATGAACTTTGCCACAAAAGGTAGAATATCTCTCTGCTTATTCTTTTTTCCTGGTGCTCATGCTGGTTTCATTCTGGCAGGCTTGACTTATTGCTGGTTTTTTACTATAATGCTATAGCAAAAGGAAGTGTTGAAAGGATGCAAACAAGTTATAAAATTAAACTCCAAATCCTAAATCAAAATGATAGAAGTGCTTTCTGTTCTTTGATTTCCCACCCGCCACTTCTTTGCCCTTATCCCAGAAATGTTAGACATGAGCTTGAAACTCTACATGTACTGTTATATATGTAAAATGTTGGAATTTTTTTTAGATCAATTTCAGCTGGAGCAAACAAGAGCCCGCCATCAACTCCTTCCTTCTATATTGCAGGCCCACTCCCCGATGGATGGGAACAAGCTATGACCCAGGATGGAGAAATTTACTACATAAACCATAAGAACAAGACAACATCTTGGCTAGACCCAAGGCTTGACCCACGCTTTGGTAAAAGTTCATCTCACTTCAGAATATTTGATTCACTTCAGTTCACTCAGCTTTAATTTTGCAGGCATATTTTGAAAGATTTTAGAGTGCAATAAAAATATATTTTAATTTGAATTATAGATACCTTATTTAAATCATTATATATTAAAAAAAAAGATAAAAAGAATTAGCATATATCCTGCAGGTGCGTATGTCACCGAAGTTTCTAATGCCTAGGGGTTGGGATTTTGCCGTATGATCCACAGAGTTTCCAAAATTGGTGGCATTCAGAAACCTAGAGATAGTTTCAGCCAAGCTCACTCTTCCCTTTAAAATTGCAAAACTTCACAACAGAAGAATCTTTTAGTTCCCAAACAAACATTTACTTTCCTTTGCGCTATCCTTACGAGAGCATTGTTCAAATAATAGTTTATGCTGTTTAAGTACACTTGAAACATATACCAGCTTATAATTCCAGCTTGTCACAGTGATGATCATGATAAAACTTTCTGTTTTAAACAATACGGACAGAAATTATTAGTTCTGTTGTTTCTATTTTAATAATCTCTTTGTGGGGTAAAGTCTATGTAATCCTGGAAATAGAAACTGTGATTTAAGTTAGGGACCACAAGGTCTAGATATAAAAATTGACAAAATAAAACTGATATCTCATGTTTTGTAATGGTTTCATTCTATGAAAAGCAGAGCTGCAAACATTTCAATAAAATATTGGCACTGATGACTATGAATAGCAATAGCATATAATATTAAGAGGCTCTAAACTACTTTGTCAGGTTGTCCAAGTGATTGTTCTCATGTATTTAAGGTGGTATTACAACTTTAATTTGGTATAAAGCCATGACCTGTGTGTGTAAGCTTTATTAGCTGCATTAATTTGGTCTTGATTTGTTTTCCTAATAACGTACTATTTTCAACTCCTTTGGATTTTAGTTATTTTTCCAGAGCCATGGAAAAAACAGTAAGGGTATTTTGAAGAAAAAAAAAAAGAAAAAGAAAAAGAAGAGATCATTGTGGTTTTTCAGGCTTTAGTTTTGGACTGGGTGCAACTAAATGAAAACAGTGTGCAGATCACTGAGTAGGTCAGGCTGAGGGGATACGAAGCCTTTGAAGCTTTACAGGGGTTGACCTAACAACAACTGTGGGCCCCTTTTGGGAGAGGCATTAACTCCATGAATGCCATATAAACACACAGCTGCGAAACTCAACAGTCGCTCTTCTGTTTGGTTTTTCTGAAATGGCTGATAGGAATTTCAGCATTTCTGTTCAGTAGGCTCCAGTGCTTACTTTAAACATCTGCTTGCCCTCATGGAGAAGACCAGATTGTCACACTTTGTTTATAAACTGCTCACCAGTTTGTAGACAGGTTGAACCACTGTGCAACTTGAGCCCAAAGGTGGGGCGTATATTGAAGGTTGTCAGCTTTGGCAAGTGCTGACTTTTAACACCAGCCAGGGTTGCAGACCTGTTTGCGTGTTGCAAGAGGAGTGTGTGGGTAATTTGCAACTTTACAATTACTTAATATGTGAATAAGGCTGAAAAGGAAGCAGTCATTTTGAAAATCAGTGTTGCCTTTTGCAGTTAAGAGGCAGGTCAATTATATTTACTTAAGTAATCTTGCAGGGTATGTATTTTGCTTTTCTTTGTATTACTTTATAGTTTCGAATGATGAGCTGGAAGTAAAAAAGGAGTGTGGAAAAGGCTTTAATTGACAGGTTGTGAGTAAGATGAATCTTGTTTCTTAGGACTATTTTGGACTCCTGTAAATAGTGTGGTCTAACTGTAAGGGCAAAAGCCACTTGTCTTGTGCATACTGAAACTCCATCAAATGTTAAGGCTGTGCAGTTAAACTGAAAGAAGTTAGAAATGTCCAAAAGACTGCATAAGGGTTCTTGCTGCATAGCTTCCCTTTTTGGGCCCACTGTGTATGTGTATCCCAGACAGGCTTGAGTACTTGCCAAGGCTCTTTATTTTGTGGTCGGACTTTTAATCTGTTCCAGACCTTTTCAGTCAAAGAGCTCAAGTGTAACAGAAAGGGGCAGGAAAGGGAAAAAAAAATAAAAAAAAAAGCGCATGTGGGCTCTTCTGATCTAGAGTGACGGCAAATAGAGACAAGCTGCTAGCTGCAGTTGAGCTTGAAGGAGTTTTCCTTGAAATCTGAAGTTGTACACATTGTATTGTGGTTTATGTTTTTATCATTTGAGCCAAGGAAATACAAAATCTTGTTCCTGTTGCTTTCTCACTTGTGACCTCCTTAAGTCACGCCAGTAAAGAAGAAAATAATCTGCTTGACAGAGCCAACTTACTGAGCCTTGCATTTATTTATCATATGGAGATCCTCAACAAATACGTGCTGTGACCCTAAATAGCATGTGAATGACTCAGAAGTTTACCTTTCTGTGCATAATATGGGTTGAAAATCCTGCTGGTTTTTCCCGCTGAGGATCAACATACTCTTTTTTCTATCACCGTGTTTTAATATAAGGGCTTGGTTTTCACTGTTTTTGACTACTAACGCTTTAAGAAGCAATCCTAGGTGAATTCATCTTTGTGATGTTGAAGTTTATTACAGTGATACTAATGTTGATTGAAAATGGAGGAGAAATTAATTTCTTCCTTGGTCCTGCCACTTTCACCAATCTGAAGAACCATTGAAAACAATAAAGCTGTTGAATGGAATGTGCAAACATACTCTTCTGTTCCAGTATTTAGAAACAGAAGGTTTGAAGAGTCTTTGCCCTTATTGCTTCTGAATTCCCAGCTTCCAGGGAGACAGCCCTTATGTCTCTGTATGTTCCTCATCAGATGGAAGCTTTGTATCCATCTTTATTTTCTTTAGTAGGTGTGCATATACCTCGTTCTTTTTTTTTTTTTTTTTCATAAGTACTACTGGGAATTTTCCATTAATGTGGCTGGAAAAGAGAGAGGCAGAAGAATCAGTTTGAAGAAATGGTTTTAGGCTGACACACCTACTGACTGACTTGGTAAGGGGAATTTGGGTATTGCATTCATGCTTTTAAACAGAAAAATAAAAGGATGCAGTTAATATGGATTCTTTCCTGGAGCAGGCTTGTAATACTAATGCATCAGATAAGAGTCCCTGTTGGAATACCCTGCTGCGGAGTAGGCTGGGTCTAAAACCTGAGTGCTCCAAGTTGAAGATAAGAACTTTGTTCCAAGGCTCAGATCTAACGTCTTTGAAGTGGGCTTGAGGTCTTCAGCTACACCACTTAAATGGCGGTGAAGTCTTCTTGTGGCTCAGATGTTGATCCTCCAGGTCTATGTATTTGACTTTATAACAGTTTTGCATTAGGAGAATTCACAAACTTTAAAATCTAGGGAAGAGCTAAGTATGAAATGAGGGTCTTCTCGTGCCAAGCACGGACAATCAGAAAAGATGACATGGAATCAAAGGAATGGGGATTGGAGTGGTCCTTAGGCCTGTGTCAGCAGAATTCTTTGTCTATTGGAGCATCTGGTACAAACATGCTGTCCTACCTTCTCAGTGCCTTTGCAGGCCTTGTAGTAAGGGGCTTCAAATTACTTGTTGTATTTTAAGAAGGTTATATCTTTAAGAGAATTGAACTTTCTGGTTGAGCTCGTGTTTTGGACTGTTTGCTTTTTTACTAACTTCGGCTATTGTCCCTTGGTCCTTCTTCACAGATCCTGCTGTTTCCTTAAGCCTTCCAGATAAGTTAATGTTTGCTTGATAGTCAAGGAACGTCTGGGTAGAAAGCAGGTCAGCTATGCATTCTGTGGCTGGAGTTGAAGTAGAAGAACATCTGCTTTTTCTATAAAATTAAATTTCCTAGAACCAGTTGAAGTTTGGAATCGTTCAACTTTATTGCTACAAGTTTCCAAGAATTGGCTTTTGTATCAAAGACCATTAAATGGCTTTCAACTGTTATTCCAGTTTGCAGGTGATAGGACTGTTTTTTTTGAAATGCAGTTAAAAATACTTTACCTTTTGAGGATACTTAATTTGTGAAATTCAAAGATCGGGTGAAGTGGGCAAATACTGGAAACTGGGCGCTGATTTCTCTGTCCCTATTGGGTTAATGTAAGTTGTTTCAACAGTAGTACTCCATAAGAGTAGTGAGACAAGTCTGTCTGCAGCAATTGGAGTAAAACAAAATACTGTTTCAGTTTTCTTGTTATTTTATTCCAGACTTCAGTTTTATAGGTTGTTACGAGTAATCATACCAGTGTTACAGGCGCCCAGTCTTTTCCCTTCTCTTCTGTCAAATGTTGGAGCTACCGTATGGGGTATGAAGCAAAAGATGTGACTTCAGATTGTAATAATTGCCATGACTTTATTTTCATCACTCAGAGATTGTGTTAATGTTTTCTGAAGTTCTGTGTGAATTTTGGATGAGGGAGAAGGCAAGGCAGTGTTTAATATAATTATGGAAAGTGCCATGGGGGCTCTGTGTACAGTAGTTGCTTGAACAGTAGGAAAAGGAATAAAAGCGATGATAAATATAGGAGCATAGAGAATACACATCAGGATTTTCTGCTTCCTTTTTTTCTGTAATGTAATTCTCAAATATAATTATACATTTGAAACAATGAAGAGGAGTTGTTCAGAAATACTGAAATAAAATGCACCTGTAGATTTCATTGAACCATTTATTTATCATTTCCATAAAAAAACCTAACCAACCAACCACACAGCAAACTTGAAATGCACTTAAAAGCTTAAGCTTGGAGCGTCTGCTAATTTTTAAGTATCAGAAATTAAAAGGAAGTATTCCATGGTGTTGCTTTCTTATTCCTTATTGGTCTAGCACTTTGTTTAATATGTTTCTTCAAATTATTTTGTAGGAGCCTTGCCAAAGGCAGATTTGTGGACAAGATAGAACTAGAACCCTAGACTGGAAAACTCTCTCTTGACTTTTGTCTGGTCAAAAAAAAGCCCAGACCGTATGTCTGGTCACAGTGGCATTTCAGATTTTTTTTTTAAGTTCCAGATCTGCCATCCATTTTTGCACAAAAAGCAGAGCATGAGCCACAGTTGGGTCTGATGTGCAGATGCAATGGTATATCCTCTTTACATGCACTCTAAAACAAAGTGGACTTGTCTTATTTGTAAGACCTGTTGGTATTAGATTTTTGTCTACCCTGTCCCTCTTTTTCTAGAAGAACTGTTTCAGGAGATCACTTAGAATGGGGAAAAGACTTGTGGATTTTGATATGTGTGTCAGACAACGTGTACAGATGGAGCAGCATCAGTTTTCATTGAACTAATGAACTTGTGGCAAAGCGGGCTTGTTGCAAATCTGCAGAGGCAGATAAAATGTCACTGGTAAGCATCCCTTTGTAATAGAGGATGCTGCCTTACAGTAGTGACAATAAATGTTCATTAGTTGTTCGTCATCATATCAGAAAGTAAAATCTTGCTTTGTTCAAAAGCAGGATGTATTTAGACCACTGAGCAGAGTTCACTGAAGAAATTGTTAAATACGTCCACAAGTATTGTGTAAGCATGCAGTTACCTGCTTTAAGTAGAATATGTATATGATAATAAAAAGGAGGAAAAAACCACCCTCTTTTTTTCAGGATATGTCAGGGCAGTCAGTTTATTTAAGTTTATACCTGTTTGGGGGTTTGTTTTGTTTTCAGAATAATTTAATTCTGTTTGAGAAAGGTGATTTGTTGGTAATGGTGTCTTTATGCCAGTAAAAATAATTCGTACTTCCAGTGTTGTGCTAGAACAGCTGTAATGGTGAAAGAAAATTGCGCTGCTAATGCAGCCAGATTTTCCACCCTATCCTAACACCACAGTTTGCGTGTCTCTTTTAATGAGCATACTATGTTAAAAATTGAAGGTGCATCGTTTTGAACACATCATTCATTATCTGTAATCTAAATATATACACACACAATAATTATATACTCTATATCTAATCATATATAATCTAAAATTCAAAGAAGCGTCTGCTTTTTTCCTCCTTGAATTCAGTCATGTTGAAATATGATTTCAGTTTCTTATATAAAGATTTTGCTCTGTTTCTTGACATCATACTGTTGATTTTTTTTTTTAAATTACAGTAGTTTTTGCTGGTTTTTGTAAACATTTCTAATGGGTTTATGACAGATTTAAAAATGCAAATGTGCACATGCATATACACAGGATTTGTTCCCCTCAAATAAATGGAAGGAAACCTGCATTAAAAAAATCCCCAAACATATTATTTCATAAGAAATGATAGAGAAGTTTGTCCTTTGGCCTAATTAACCCAGGAAGTATCATGTGGTGACTAAGCAGTGAAACTGTTTGCAGCTGATACCCTTATGTAGACTCTTTGCTGATTAAACTTTGGTCTAAAATGCTGACCAGCTTTGATTAAATATATTTTGCCAGGTATTTCGTGGACAGACAGAGGGCCTTGATGAGCTCCGAGTCCTGCACTTTCTGTAGTCTTCAGTGTTTCATACACATGCGTTAAACCTAAGTGACGTTAGTTGAGGTTTCTTCTCATAATCTGTCCTAGGCAGTGTGTCCTACATAGTTCTCCTGTAGGACTAATACTTGCACTGTCAGTTCCATTCTGCATGAGGATTTAAAAATAAAGTCAAATATTTAAAAACTGTTTACACTTTCAAAATGAAAACTGATCTCTTTTTAGAGAATGGAAAGTTTTTTGCTTTTATGCATGCATTGAGCAGAAGTTTCTTACAGCTATTTACATTACTGCTGAATCTCATTTATGTTTGCTTTATTGACTGGCCAGAATATTTCATTTCTTCTGAAACTGGTATATATGGAGTGAAAGTGCTTTATAAATATTGCTATTGACTTCTGTGGGGGGAAAAAAAAGTTAGATCCATGAACAACTGCAAAAGCATTTTACTCCAGTTTAGTTTCCAGCGTGTTAAGAATCTGTCTGTGGGTGCTATAGAATCTTAGTGGTGGTCAATCAATCCATATGTTGCATCTCTGCATTTTAGGCTACAGACAGACTTTTAAAAACAGTGGCAGCTTTATCAAAGAAAACAATTAGTAGGTGGTACAGTGATAGAAGAACAAAGAGAAAAATATTCATTTCATTAGACACAGGTAATTGATAAATGCAGAGTAATCAATCTGTAGTCTGGACATGCTTCTGTAATAGATAGTATTTTCATTGGATATATCTTGTTTTTACCAAGCTCAGGAGTGTGTGAATATTTATTTGTACCTGACTAAGACACTAAGATTTGTTTGTACACTTAAGACAGCAAAACTGGAGAACAGTCTGTTTCAGGTTCCCCCTTATGCTAAGCTCCATGATTCTCAGGTTAATTGGAAACTGAAAACAATGGAATATTTTTATTGTGCTAATATTTAGGTTGTTTTATAACAGCAGCATTATGGAACTGCAGCTGGGATTTCCTTAAAGTAATATAGCAATGCATTATAAAGAATGCAGTCCAGAAACATGACTTGTATCCTGACTAAACAACAAATGGTTGTACCAAGTCTCTCTAAAAAAGCCACTTGGAACAAGTTTTTATTACTTCCGAGACTCATTCTTTCAAATCCTGCTGGTATTTTTTTTTTTCTTCACAGCTCTTTTCAATTTAATCAAAGAGGATTTTTGCCTTTGTTGCAGTGCTGCAAACTAGCACCATTCAAAAACCTGGCTGTAGCCAAAAATGATGCACAAAAACTGACTGGTTTCCAAATCAAGCTGAAGGGGCCAAGTACTCTTTTTCAGTTCCCTCAATGAAAACATTGATTCTTATTATTAAGAACAGTAAGTTACAGTATGCTGGGATCCTGAGTTTTTTGTTGGTGTATGTTCAAATAAATACATCTCTAAATTTGCAGATTAAAATTAGCTTTAGTTTTGAAGGTTGAAATGATAAATACAAAAGAAAAAACATCAAACATTCAGCTGTGACTGCTCTACAGCAGGCTTTGCATGGAATTCTGCATAGGGGAAAGGTACCGCGTAACTGCAGACTGTCACTGCCCTGGGATGTCTGATTTAAATTGGCATAGGATCTTGGGACAGAATTAGCCTTTTATGTTTGAGTTGTTAACAATCTGCTGGCCTTTTCTCTTCAGCACCAATGACTGGTAATTGTTTCTCTCTCTGGGT
>VXAK01020496.1:277770-313683 GCA_013399435.1 Arenaria interpres | reverse complement strand
AAACAGCATCTACTGCATTTGAGTCAGACATTCAAAAGACTTGTGTGCTGGAAGGAAAAGGAAGGATATCTTTGTTGCATCTAACATAACACATGAGGAGTGATTTTAACCTCTCCCTTGAAAATCTTCAGATCTCATAACAGAAACATAGAGTAGGTTTTTCCCATCACAAGACTACTGGCAGTGTCAGATACTTGTATAAAGTGGGATTAGGAGGGGAAGTTGACCAGGAAAACAATTTGTTAGCTTCACAAAACATGCCATTTGAGTGAAATACCTGTCTTTTCCCCCTGCAACCGAGATACATTCTTGTTTCATGCTCATAAATTCATGAAGTACTCCAACTTATATTTGCATTTCAAAGAATTAAGCTCTTTAGAGACAAACAGTACTACGGGAAGGTAGGCGACACACAGGCAGTTTTGAACTTTTAAATCTTGCCATTCAATCTTAGTCTATTGAGGGACAGCCTAAACCCAGGCTTTTCCCTTGCTCCTAGAAAAACAAAACCAAAACTGTTCTTGAAATAAATAGGATCAGGCATGTTAGCTGTAGTTTGTAGGAGTCCGAAAGCCCTCGGGATCAATCCACAAAGCAGCCTGTGCATTTTTAATCACTGTGTTCTGATGCAATATCCTGGAGTGTTAAATGCTGGAGCAGATGGACTGAAGTCCACAAAGCTGCACGTTGCACGCTAGATTGTAGTCCAGAATCCTCATTTTTCTCAGCACCTAAGTCATGCCATTAGGTGTTCGATTTCTTGATCTCAAGAGGGGACTGAGACCCACCTGGGCTTAGACTCAGCATTTCTGGGAATGATTTGGCATTCACCTAAAACCTCACCATAGAGTTGTACATGTGTTCTTGAAACCCTCCCCTGTGAGTTACAGAACAAGCTCTCTTTTTGTTGTGGGCACAACAGAAGCTGTTCTTATGCTATTTTTTGACCCCTCCCTGCTGGGTAAAATGCAGAGCTTCTCTAGCCTCTGGCAATTATGAGCTGTGTTGCAGAGATGAAAAGAGAATGTAAGTCTCTGTAACAGATCATCAAATTGAATCAAGGAGGATGGCCCAAAAGCAAAGCAGATGGCTCAGAAGGTGCATGCAGAGCTATTAGGTTTTCTCACTGACTTGGGAACGATCACATGTGAGTATGAACATTGGGGATGTGGAAAAGACTTCGCAACAGCTTAGAGAAGCGACTCTCCCCACTTTTGTTCAATTTAGTGGGAGTAATATATGTTCTGAAAGCAATCTTTAGTTTGTATTTACTCATTCATGAAGTATCAAGTGCATCATTCTCCCTATTGTAGATGCAAAGGGGTGGAAGATCCATTTTGGCCAAAGAAAAGAATTACAATCTGACAAAAGTGTGACACTCAGGCTGCAAGAAAATGTTGAACAACAGAACAGAACCCATGTAATTGGGACAACATGCTTTTCAAATCTGTTTCCCAAGAGTTTGTGGTGTTTGGCTAGTTGCTAAGTATCATGCTCACATAGGATGCGTTTCCTGATCCTGCAAAGGCTGGTTCGCGAAGCAGAGGCAGCAAAGTGAGCGCCTTGGAAGGTGGAATGAATGTTCTTCACCTGTCTTCTAGCGAACTCAGTCATGGCTCTGAACAGAATCCCAGTGCAGATGTGTTGAAGACTTGAAGGGAGACCAAAAGAAGGAGGGGCAATGCAATGGGGATATTTAAAATCCTCTGAGAAATACAGTCTCCTTTAGTCTCTTGCCCCTTTTCCAGGATTATTAGGCAGCTACTTCTCTTTCTCAGGTATCAGATTTTGTTCAAACAGTGTGTGGGAACAGAGGACGTCTTCTTTGGGATGAGCAGAAAAGACCCCTCCACAGCCTGCTGTGAAGATATGGTGGTGAGCTGAGCCTGTATTTCCCATCCCTTCTTTGTGTTCTTTCTCTTTTCAATCTTGCCACCTTCTTGAGGGACTGAATGTAAACACAAAGCTGTATTGCTGCCTTTGACGTCCTGTAGGATTTTCTAGTAGCTCTTCCAGCATTTGTAGATGGTATTTACACTTGCTAACCTGAAGAACTCGTGTATCTCCTCAAGGACCTAGTGTGCTCAAGAGAATCTGTGCAAATGCATACGCCACATACAGATTTGAGGGAAATAAAAAGTAGCTCTGAGATGAAGTTTCATCTTGGACACAATTTTGGAAGGGAGAGGGGCTGGGAAGCAGCTGGTTTTCATCTGCCTGCATTTATTAGAAGGTATGTGAGTTAGCAGAATGCTACAATACTGTCAGTCTTTAAAGTTACAGGTATCAGATCCTGTCCCATTATTATATGATCAAAGATCTTCCTGCTTTCTGAACTTCAGGACAACTAGAACTGCTGTGCAATTTTTCTAGTAGAAGCAAGCTGTCATTGGAATACACAAAGCCAGGGAGGTTTGCTGAAGGTAGAATACCTGTCAAGTACAGTGTCAGCTCAGAATTTTGAAGAAAATAGGATATCAATACACATCACTAAGATACTGAAATCAATTATTATCACTGTCATATTTTCCTGATACAAATTACCTGCTCAGAATGTTGCTCTTTGACACTAGCATCAAAATATTCATGTAGATGAGATCTTTTATGGCTTCGAGGGCTATGTATCTAATCACAACCTTACCTCTGCCCATCATTTCAGATTAAAATCAAGTTGCCAGAGACGAAGTACTCAGACATCACACTGGATATCCAGGACAAGGTTCTCGACCTTCGAACTCCCCAAAAGTAAGTGAAACCCAATTGATAAAAGTACCGTTAAGATCTTGTTTGAAAGCAGGTTTAACCAAGCCTTCAATTGAATGCTGTATGGAAAGAAAAGTTAAAGTTGAAGATCAGATTATTAACTCCACATGAGAAATAGATATAGGCAAAACCAACCATAGGTGTGTTTGGGCCATAGGTGTATAGTGTGATAACTTTGAATCTGTAATACTGTTCTAGTAAAAAATAGTTTTAAGGCAGATTTTGGCTACATAAACAGCAAGGCTTCAAGGGCCCCAAATGTCTGTCAAAAACCTGCCCATGGTCTTGAAGGACTTCTTGGGAGTTTACTTTCTGAATACTAATTTGTACTAATCTATAACTGAAGGTGGTCAAACATGTGCAGATACTTTTTCAGAAGTTGAAAACCAAATTGTGGACATATCCAGGCATGGGGGCAGAGATGGAAATGTTACAATGTTAGGGATGGTTTCCCTAAAGAGATTTCCTTTGAGTTCTTTTTTTATAGGGCTATTTTGAACCTACAAAGGTAGTGAACTGACAGATACCCTCTCAGACTTCTCAGTCTTCCTCCATATTTCCCTCAGTGTGCAGTTGCCCTGCCTGATATTGCAAGATGATTCCCATGTCTGTTTTGCTTTGAGTCCTTCTTCCCAATAGAGTGCTTTCAGAAGAAAGCTTAATATCTCTGGGCTGACTTGCTGCACTGAATGGGATGTGAGAAGGTCCACATCTGAATAGCTTCCTGCAAGTAAATTCAAGGTGCAAGCCATGGATTAAGGTCCAAATAATTTCTGTCCCTAGTGGAGGAACTATACAAAAGCCACCTTCTTCACAGACAAAACCAGGCTGACTCAGTTACCCTCTGCTTGGATTTAAGCCAAAGATGGAACAGGAGTGGAAGAATGTTTGGAAGTGATAGCTCTGAAACTGGAAAATCAGGAGCAATAATTGTTCAGCTAATGACTTGCAGAGCCTATACGTAGTGAAAGAGGTAGCTTAATGCAATACTGCAGATGTAGGAAAACTTCAGTATCCTTTTTCTTTTGCAATTCTGTCTTTTTGGTGACTCAGACCTGCCGTTATTTTCTTAGTATCCAGCTGTCTCTAGTCACAAGCCTAGCAAATAAAAAGTTTGCCGTAAATCTAATGGTTGCTTGGGTACAGCCTGAGCCAGCGCTGCTTTCACAAATACAAGTCTTCTCAGTGTGAAAGAAACAAGATTTAAAGTTCTACATACTGGAAAACACGGTACTCTCACAGATGTGTAGGAGGGCTCAAAGGAACTGTTTCCAACTCTGTAGTCCTGGGGCTGATTCTAAGCCAAGCTGATTTTAAGGACTTCTCCAAATTATGGCAAGTGGTTGCCTTCAGTAGGTGTCGTACAAAGGTGTTTTGACTGTACCTCTTTCAGCCGTGGCTCCTGCAAGACAGCTGAAAAGGTTTGAAAAAGAACCACCGTGATTTAAAACCCGATTTAAAGTACCCCCCATCTATGCTACCGTGTTGTCTTGTTAGGCTTTATGGAGTTTGGCTGGGCAGATCTCCTGAACCTAAGGTGTCCTTGATTCTGTTTGCACTGTCAACAGAGTGGAGGTCCAGCACTGACCCATCATTCATATTGTTAATATATAAGCCTGGGATAAGAGGGGAAAGAGTCCAGACTCTGCATGAGCAAGTGAGTTTGGACTGTTGTCAACGAGAAGAGTTGAATGATTCCCGACTGAAACATCCTCGTGAGGAGACAAACTGGCAAGGCTTTTCAGCCATTCCAGGAAAAGCTGTATGTCTGACATAGCGAGGGACTGTGGAATAGCTTCTCAGTCCGAGATCCAGCCTTTCTTTGGGTGTTATGTTCCTAAGCCACAGGTGGGGGATCACTGAATTTAATCTTCGCTGTAGGTTAAAATCCGGCAACTTCAAACCCTAAGTCCATTCTCATACCTAAACTGTGATTTGCAGTGTAGACATATCATTTATGAAACTGGACTAGCCAGAATCCCTAATCAGGCTGCACCACTTATTTCTTTTTACTAGGGAAGACAAACTCCTGAAGACGCTTTCAGGCTTTGGGCATTATTCAGATTTTTACCACCAGGAGACCATTATCAATGCAGCTTCTCTTTCCTCTGCATTTAGAATGCAGCACTGTGCAAAAGCAAGAACAGCGGAGAGATCCCACAATCCATCACTGGAACTGTTGTCATAGCCACAGCCAAAAGAAAGGAATAGTGTTGGAAATATTTCAGGGCCTGTGTAGCTGTGCTCCAGGTATTGCAGGAACCCCATAACCTGTCGTGAGAAAGGAGGTACACCGAAAGAACACTGCTGGGTATACTGATTGCAAGAGTAACTCCCAATGCCATTTCAATTCCCCACCCTGTCTGAGACATCAAAATTCACTGTGTCCTCTTTTTACAGGAAGCTGCTGCTGCACCTCCCCTACCCTGTAGACAGCAAGAATGGTAAAGCTCGTTTTCTCTCTGAAGAGGAGACCTTGGAAGTCACCTTGAGAGTATCAAGGATGTTTGATTTCATAAATTTTCTCTGATGGGTAAAGAAATAGAGAAAGTTTGCAAAAAATAATCTCTTAACTTGAAGTCTTCTTGAAACCTAACTGGTCATGAAATAGACTGTTTCCCTTGAACAGTCCACAGGGAATATCCCTGGAAAAATTGAATGAGTCAGTAGGAATGTAGCACCCATAGGTTCTAGAAGCTGAGGCTGTTCTCCTTTTGCACTGCTCTGGTTCACGTTCTGCTTCCTTCAGGCTGGTACAGGCTCTGTGAATGGGAAAGCCAGAGAAAGTCTTTTTGTGGTTGTGGCTGATGAGTAGCACAATGAGGCTCTGCCTGATGAGTTTGGTGCTCAGTTACTGTTACAAGACTTACAAGTGGTTAATATTCTTGCTTGGCCTCCAATGCTGGGACTGGGGTCCGTTCAGAATCTCCTCTCAGCTACTTCATGAGAAGATCAAAGCTCTTAGGGATCCACATGCACATCTAAGGCTCCTTTACACTGGCAGAACAAGGTAACCAGCTATATGTGGGTTGTTGAACAGCTCAGCTCTTTTGAACAATTTTTGACAATGTATGGTTTAGTGTCATCTATTCACCTGCTGTCCCTCCAGCTATTTTTCTGATCTTTCTTGATTAATAAACGAATGTGTTCTAATGAACAGTCTCAGTTACCTTTCACTCTGCCTTCTCTATATTATGTCCCAAGAGACGTCCTAAAAGTAAGATAAGAGGAACTTTGCATAACAAAGCAGCACTTAGAGGGCTGAAATTCAGCAAAAGCATTTGGTTGGCCTTCAGGTCCAATCTAAAGCTACGGAGATGGGTAACGAAAATGTTTCTGTTAGTAGCTGCCGGACAAATATATTCATTTAACATGGTTAATTGTGCAGGAAACAAAGGTATTTGCTCAATGATCAAAGTGGAGAGGACTAGCAGGGCCTTGCACGTTGATGGACTTTAGGTACACTTAACCGAAAGCGTGTAAGCACTTTAGAAACAAAATGGCTCAGGTCCTGCATTCTTCTGGTGTAGAAGAAGAGGAAAATAATTGACCAGGAAGTTGCAGACAGTACCCATGCAGCTGAATTTGTGGCAGGCTGTAATGAGAAGATGAGTTCTCCGTGATAGATTGAAGACACTGACAGTGAGTTTCCAGGGGTATTTTTTTGTTTTGTCAAGAATTTTCAGAATTCACAGTTTGTTTGTTATATACTGCATTATAACTCTAGGACAAATGAAACTGGTGTCTGGACATTTCAACCACTTCCCTTAAAAGTGGACTCGTTGCTTGTGTCGGAATAATCCTACCCAACCTCTGCGTTAGTGTTAGTGCACTGGAAAGCGGCTATCTCGGTTATGATTCATCACAAGCTATCAAATATGCTGATAACACTAAGGGGCTACACCAATTTGTATTTGCTTAGGTTTCCATAAATTACATTTGAATGTCTCTTATTCCTGCCCTACAAAGCTGTGGCGGAGGGGAACAATGCAGATGTATGAAAAGGCTGAGATCATTCCTCCTGACTCAGTTCGTACTGCCTGTGGTTGCCAAGAAAGCTGTTTCTTGGAAAAATGTTGTTTTTGTGGCCCCTAGACAATGTGCTGCTTCATCTTCGCATTTCTTATGCAGATTACAAGAGAAGTGGAAGATTGACTTGTATTTACACACGTGTGAAGATAGCGTTTGCCCTAATTCATTCAGTAAATCCGTGGCAGAGCAGAGTATAACTCTTCTGAGCCTCATTCCAGCGCTCCATCCACAAGGTAATGTTGCCTTTATAATTGGCAGTAGTACCTCACTAAGCCTTAAATCATCAAGCTCTGCTTAATTTAATGTCAATGTTTGATACTGAAAACAACGATGAGTTTGGCTCATTGTGCCTCTCTCCGGTGTTTTAGTTTCCTATGGAAATGAGCGTACGCCGCACTGGTACCCGTGTCCTATTTTCTCCCCAAATATTTTTTAACCTGGGGGCATTTTATCTGCGTTCAAGAGACAAAAATCTGAGGGAAGCGGAGGAAAGTTGGCTGCCGAACAGAAAAGGGAAATACAAGGTAGTACTGCTGAAGGGGGAAGTTCTAGTGGGATTTCTGGACCTGCTGGCCAGTCATTCTGTACGCCCCTACTCCCAGCCGCAGTGGGTCATCCACACTGCTCCGTGGGGGGAAGCTGGCAAGCTGGAGACATGGCAGGGTAGGGAAGGAACTGCAGGGAAAGGGGGAAGCTGAAATCACAGCGTTAGGGTATGTGAACACAGGGGGCAAACTCACAGGAAGCCAAGCTTTGTATTTTCCACTGCTCAAAAGGACAAACTGCGGCTGGTCTCAATAGGGTAGAAACTTTGGTCCTGGGGTGGGCCATTTGCTGTTCTGATCAGGTCTGTTGCCTGAATGCACCGTCACCTCCTGGAGATCTTCTCACATTCCTCCTTTCTTCCTATCAGGAGACGGAGGTTGCCTTAGGCAAAAGGTTGGGGTTTTTTTCCCCTATAGATCATCCCAAGAGGAAGGTGGTCAAAAGGACAAGCAGGCTGCCAAGCTTTCCAGAAACCTGGGGGCTTCCCAGAAACCCCAGAAACCCAGCTACAAGAGTTAACTTTTTTGCAAGGGCTTGAAGGCAGTTTTGCTTTGCTGAACTAGCGCTGCCAGAAATCCTTTTGAAGGGGATACAAAACCCCCTTTGCCTCTGAACATCAAAGCTGTTGCCTAAGTACCACTCCAACACCTGCAGGCATCTTAATTAATCAAAATTATGAGCCCAGTTAAACAACCCAGCCATTAAGCCCCAGCCATTAAGCATCATCAAGCTTTATTTGGTTCCCTAAGAAACATCTTGATTAAATGTATTGCAGTTAAGTAGAGGGTACTGTAGCTGTGGAAATGAGATGGAGGCTGTTTGTGGTAGTGTCCCGATAAACTGCAGGTTGTCATCTCGCCTCGTTCATGCATCCCGTCCTCCAGTTGTGGTGGCAGAGCCACTCTTCCCGTTTAGACTTGTTCCTGTTTTCTCTCAGAACTACCGTGTTGCGTGACACAGCCCCGCTCGCTCTGTGTGTTTCACCTCCCTTCATATTCCCCTTTGTCCACATACTGACCTTCTAAGGCAAAGACACTTTCCTCATTCTACAGCCTGAGAAAGAGAAAACCTGGAAGAGTTGCTCCATATAAACACCTGAGACAGAGCAAGAACTTAAATTTAGGGGTTTTTTTTCCCTTAATTCCGCAGTCTAGCTTCTGTGCTGCTCTCATTCCCATTTCCTCCAGGTCTGTTGTTGGTATCATCATATACCCCTTGTATCTGTTTTAGAAGGGAGACTGCTTCATTTTTCTGCTGTTCAGATTAAAGTTTGTATTCAAAATTTCAATGTACTTCTTTCACTTTGTGAAACACTGCTTTATCGGTATCTGCTTCCCTCCAGATAAAGTTTTATCTAAAATAACTAAGCTTTGTCTATGTGTACCGGAAGATCTCTCCCCTACAGAGTAAGGAGAGAAGACTGATACTGCTTTTGTCTTTCTCATCTAACCTTGAGCCCTGGTATGTGTGAGACTAGACCCCCCTGGGCAAAACAGAGCTGTGCAGCATCCCTTGCAGGCTGCGGTGCTCACTGACACTCTGAGGAGCCCCAATACACAAAGGAAGCTCTCAGTGAAGTAACCTGTATCCCCAAAGCCTCCCAGATGTTCTCATTCAGGTAGAGGTGACTGCTTTTAGCAGTATCTACTCTGGATGTTTGGCAGCTTGGGCTACTGGATATACAGCAAAACAGACTGATGGGCAAGGGCACGCACCAGTGCCAGGCCAAGCAGGCAGCGCCTCGAACGTGTCCAGCAGGTTCACTGAGCACATCGCATAGAATCATAGGATCATAGAATCATAGGATCATAGAATCATAGGATCACAGAATGGTTTAGGTTGGAAGAGACCTTAAAGATCATCCAGTTCCAACCCCCCTGCCTGGGCAGGGACACCTCCCACCAGACCAGGTTGCTCAAAGCCCCATCCAGCCTGGCCTTGAACCCCTCCAGGGAAGGGGCATCCACAACTATAAATATCCATTGCTTGTGTACCTCCTCGTGCTGGAGCGGGTGCCTCTGAGGATGCTGGTGTTGGCAGACCTTCACCCTCTTCTCTGCAGCGCCCGTGGCTGGGATTCATCATTATTCTTTGGGACCCCCTTCAAGAGCTGCTGCCGCAGAGAGTCAGTTGCTGTTGTCTGCCTGTGGTCTTGGCTCCAGGGAAGGTGCCTGGAACCTGGTGGGAGTTGGATTATTTCTTTCCTATAATCTTCACAAACAGGAGACAATTTTTCTCTTTGTGTCTATTTGCTCACTTTGTCTTTTCCTTCAGGTAGATTTTACTTTCAGATTGTGATGCAGAACAGCGAATCCCCATTTTTCCTTTTCCCCCCTGATTGTTTGTTCATGCTCCTTTCGGGAGACTCCAGTCTCTCCTTTCCTCACTGCTTTATCTCGCTTCCCTCGGTGATTCTCACGTTAGGACGTTTCTCACCGGAGTCTCCTCGAAGGTTGCAGTCGACATATCTGACCCTTGCTGGATGTGCCAAGCGTTGAAGTGTGTGATTCATCCCCCGTCACTCAGCTTAATGCCGGGTGAAGCACTTTTTTCATCCTTCCTTTGCGTCCAGTCTGGGTGCACGGGAAGGGAACACAAGCAGGAGCACCACAGGCAGAACCTGGATTGAGGTTATATCGAGGGGCCACAGCAGAAATGGTCAAGGCAGAGCTGCGTGAGGAGCGTTGACAGAATTGAGCAGGAGCCTCTTGGCATGGGCAAAACCTGCTTGAGGCTGTGCTTCAGACAGAGCCAGCCCCACAGCTCCCCGGTGCAGATGGGGCTGGTTATGAAGGAATGAGCCAATTCAGGAAAAAAGTCAGAATCATTCAGAATTTCAGCCTTTACCAAGGCCTGAAAAGTTTATTTCTGCTTCCCAGTGTGTCTCTCTGAGTCCCAGATGAGTACTTAAAGAAGTTTTTGAGATCCAGTCCAGGGCAACAGTGACACAGACGACACAGGAGTGTGCCTTTGATTTTGGAGCATTTCTCTCAGTCCATTGAAATCTTTGACCACTTTGGGCTTACTCAGCTCGAGGTCTCCTTTTCATCTCTTTTCTCTGTCTTCAGTCAGTCATTTCTGAAGAGATCATAGGAAGTTGCCAGCATGGTAGCGGATACTGTCCACCTACAATCCTTAGAGACCATCTCTCTCTAATTGTGAGCTTCCTTTGTGGATCCCAGCAGCCTGGCAGCTCACTTCTGATGCTCATCAGCATTTTTTTTAATCTGCACCATTTTAACTTGGTGGTATCACAACCCAGAAAAGACTGCCAAGGCAGCTAGGTTGTGTTTGGCAACCTATCTCCTGCAGCTGCTCAGCAGAGAAGAAAAGAGCCATCGACCTCTTCTGGAAAATTCTATTTGCGTTGGAAAGCTGCATAACAAATGAAGAGGATAGGAATGGAGATGGACACGGCTGATTTTGTTAACTCATAAGGAGATGACATGGGGAAGTCAGACATTCCCCAGACAGCAGCAGACTAGGAACTGTAGCAGATGTAAGCATCGCCACACGAGCTTAACAAAGTTGTGAGCTTTGGGTGGGTTCCACCCCTCACACATGCCCAAATGAGACCCCCATGGTGTCCTCTGGCTGGGGACCCAGGTGATGGGATCTCCTGACCAATAAATCTCTTCCTAGGGGTCTCAGATTCCTGTAGCCATATCCATGAAGCAGAGCCTTGGGTGGCACTGTGACAAGCTGGCAAGTATATGGAAGGGAAAGAGGGGTTGACTTCACTTAGGATAGTCAGCTCTACCCTTGTCTCACCTGAGCTGATCCCACCCACCTGGGAGCCAGAGGGCTCCACCCAGGAGGAGTTAAATGGTTGCAGAGCAGACCTAGGAGAAGCTAAACAAGCAGGGGAACTTTCTGGGATGGTGTTTGCTGTGCTCATGGTATTCCTGGGGTGGAGAGGAGGAAAATTTGCATGACTACTGTACAAGAAGCAGTAAAATAGCTGGAAGATGCGTGATTTGTCTTGGCTTTGGGACTATCTGCGCTGTGCCTGGGAGGTTCAAGAGGCAATTGTCCATCGGCTGGACATGGGAGGCTCTGACAAGGTGAGAAATGTTTCTGGTGGTGTTCTGCGTCACGGGCACTATACAAACACTGGACTGTCAGGGTGACTTAGTTGGATGTATGGCTCTAGGTCAGCAGTAACTGTCAGAGCTGTAACAAGTTCCTGGGGGGGACCTGAGGTGCTGAGAGGAGCTACAGGAGGTCACGGGAAAACACTGAAAGTGCCACCCTGGCCCCAAGTACTATCTGCATTGTGATTTGCCTTTAGTAACTTGTTGACAGACCTGGATGGTGGTGTATCTTTGGAGCTGCTTGGAGGCCAGTGACTAATGGGGGTGAAGATGTTGGAGGCCATTGCTGATGTGTGTGCTGGAGAGGCAGGCAAGGCTCTGAGCTCTGGTACGAAGAGCACCAGCGAGGCTGGAGGATGCAGTTATATGGAAACTTACAGCTAAAGGCATAGGGTACCATGTAGAACTGGAGCTGTATTGTCAGGCAGTGAGTGACAGGCTAAATGGTGTGTGTGGTGATGGAATGAGACGGGGAATGTAGGGGAGTCATGTGCATTGGGCAAAAGCACAAAATTATCAAGGTTTTTTTATAACCACTCTGCTGAAGGGAAAGGTCAGAGCAGATGGCTGCTCACCCTGAGCTCAGGACAGATGAGATACTTTTGTTAGAATGTCCCTAGTGCTGGAAATCCTATGCCAAAAGAAGCTGTGGGAAGGGGACTGTGCCTGGAGTAGCTGTGAGGTCTCCAAGAGGACCCAAGTACTAAGGTCGTGTAGATTTATTGAGCTGGGAACCCTGTCTCGCTCCAGGGGTGAGCCCAAGGTGGCACATGGCAATTACTTTTATCAACAGTGGATGAAAGGGGAATCGTTGTGGGAGGAGTGGGAAATGTGGCTGAGGTTCATGAACCCTCTCAAATGCTTACAACAGCCTGATTCTCTGTGTTGTCCTTGCTGCGCCTGTTTCTGGGTAAGCGGAGTTAGCGTATGAAGTGCCTGCGTGACAGATTGCTGTGCCCTGGTCTGGAACAGTGAATGTCACATCTAGTTTTAGGCCCACATGCATACGCCTTCTTGCCTCTATCTTTTTTCCTATTTAGAGCAGGACTTAAAAAGAAAAAAAAGGAAAACAAGCCTTTGCTCTAAGAACAGTAGGTAAATGAGGGGATCAGAGTTGTTCTTATTCTGCAGCAAGATGCTACTTTCAGACCAGGGGTGGGGCATCTCTTGGATGAAGAGAAGGGTTTCATCATCTAGAGAGATTCCGCAAGGTTTTCCTGAACCACTGCTCAGATGAGAGAGGTGCAGGTGATCAACTCTTTGCCGTGGTATGGGTCCCAAATCAAGAGAATAGCTGAAGTAATACAAAATCCCATTTCTGTTGTTCTCTGTAACCATGAATTCCTCAGTTTATGCTCTGTGAGTTTATTTAAATTGGACCTCTGCTTCTATTTGGAAGGAAATTTTTTTTGTTTTCTTGAATAAAACATCTTTTCCAATGTTGTTGCCCCTCCCCAAGCCACAGTCAAGCAGCATCTCAGCCTAGTTCCTTAAATCAAGAGAATTGTTTATGTCCTTGGAGGCTGGAATAATAGCATCTGAAGAAAGCCATGAGACACAGCAGGAATTCATTTGTAAGTTAATGAAGGCTGTGCAGTGCAGCGTAAGGATGATCGGGGCTGTTCCTGGGCAGCATTTACCAAGCTAGATTTCTTCCTGTTGGTATTGTTCGCCCTGGAAGCATCGTGAACCAGCTTAAATACCACTTACATACGAGTTTATTATAGTGTTTTTTGGTACAAAGATGTACACTGTGTAATAGAGCAGTGTACATGACAAAAATAGGAGGAAGTGTGATATGGATCAAAAGAGATAATCTACTTGCTTATGTGTCCTACCAAAAGGAAAAAAAACCAACCATCTGGGTAGATTTTTTTTTAAATGTAAATAAATTGCCACCTGGAAGCAGACTAATACTTTGGTATTTGCTGGAGGGGATAGGACTGAAGTGGAGATGGGGCTGACCCATGTGCTGTGTTTCAAGGGGTTACCCTGCTATGTGAGGTCAGAACCACTTGGAGAAAAGTGTCGGTGACCTCCATGGGACTGAAACGGGAGCACCTGTGGGGTGCACTGCTGAGCAAGATGGGGTGGTGGACAGCTGGAAGCAATCTGTTGAGCAGCGTTTTCCAAGTGGCCTTTGATTTGGAAGAGTCCTGGTGGGCTCTGAGGTTGTTCCTGAGCTGAAGGGTGTGCAGGTCCCTGGGGTGGAGGGGTGGCAGTTAAAAGCCCTGACCCTGCATTTGGTCCCCTGCTGGTTGCTATGGCCTCGGCAATGCTCTTTAACCCTGCTATGTCTGCACATTTTTTCTGTTGGAGGTGCTCTAACTTGCAGGATTCTTTGCTGGCCAGTTACTTCTATGTTGTACCTGTACAATGTTGTTGTACACAGGTGTAGAAGTGATGAGGGCCATGTCTTCTCTCAGAGGGATGCTGCCAAGAGATTAATGGGGAAGGCTCCTTCTGTGACAAGCGTGACATGCTGTGGACACTTGAGCTGGTGGGACTTGAGGCCTCTGTATGGAGATATCTGTTGAGGACAGGTTAAGTCCTAGGTCTACTGTGCACTATTGCTGTTCAGTCCCCAGATCAAAAGCCCTGCAGTGGTGTTATCTGTAGAAAATAAGTGCTGTCAGTCAAACTGGAGGGGAAGAAAGAGAGTATTGTCAACCTTTAACATGAACAACACTGGGATGTATGGTGGGGAGACAGTTGTCCCCTGCATGTGAGCCTGGATGCATCCTGTGTAGTCAGTTTGCTTAGTGCTAGGAGGTGGAGAAACTTAATTCCAGATTTGCGGGCACAGAAGCAGGTGATATCGCTGCAGAGAACAGGATGGGGAAGAAGAGTGGGACATGTTCACCCCATCTTCAGAAAGCGAGTTCCCTCAGAGGTGGCAGAGCATTCAGGTGCTGCTGGGTGACAGCTTCTCCTTCTCCAGACAGAGCCCACGATGCTGGGAGAAGTACAGCCTGGTGTACTGCATCACGCCACCAGAGAGAGCCACGCTGCTCCATCTCTCCCAAACCCTTCCCACTAGATGTACAGGCAGGGCTTTCTCCTGTGCAGTGAAGATTTTGCTGTTGGAAGCTGTAGAATAGCTGTGTTCTCTTTGGGCTGGGGGGGACAAGTTCCAGAAGAGCAACAGCTGCAGCAAAGCCAAAAGCAGTGACCCACTGATCTGGAGGGGTTTGCAAAGGGGTGGAGAGCAGCTTATTCCTTATCGTGCAGCCGTTTTCTGGCACTTAGCGTTGACTCTGACAGATGACAGTGGTTGTGGCTTTTTGGACCTGGATGCCTTTCCAAGTGCAAATAGGCTATTCGTTGGCTGATATGAAACAAGTCGTCAGATAATAAATTGGGCTTTGCAAATAATTATATCCCACCCCTCAGCCTTCAAGACCAGTTGCACAACTGAAAAATTTAACTTAGATCAAAGAGAGGATTTGAGGGGGGAGACTGAGTTCCTCTTAACTTGCCAAAAAGAAGTGTTCTGTTGCTCTTTCTCAGGACTTCAAATCCTTCTTTTGATCTGAAGGAAAGTCAGTTGGTTTGAGGTTTCTTCGAGGAAAGCAAGGGAATTTGGAGGTTGGGCTCCTGAGGCTGGTAGTGACCGCTTTTCCACCAGCAAGTGTGCAATGGGGCAAGTCAGAGAGATGGGAGATGTACGTGCACTGTTGATGTTGAGTTGTATGTTTCATGTGTACATATACACACAGGCAATGGCACTCTTCACTCTTTTACTAAAAAAAATAGTTCCAGTACCCACTTTCTGAGCAAGTGTATTAACTGTGGACTGTGGCAGAAAACAGGGGCTAATGGCAACTGCATTTCCACCTACAGAAGCCAGAATGCAGCTTTGAAACCCCCCAACGTATACTTTTCCATCAGACATGCACTATGGTGGGACAGCCCAACTCTCATTTGCGTTTAGTGAGTTTAGGAATTGGCCATCGCAGTACGTGGCTCTTGATGAGAATCTGCTCAGGACTTTCCAGAGGCAATGAGACTTTGCAACCCCCGAAGCCTAGGGCAGGGTTAGTCAAACCTGCAGAGATCTTTCCAATGTTTATTGGAAGTATCAACCAGCTCAGGTGGCCTGCCTCAGCGTAAATCCGTGCTGCTGCAGGGATTTTGCTTCTTTCATTGGTAATGCAGTTCCCTACTTTCAAAGGGAGTGTGCAGAGAGGGAGGGCTACCAGTCTTGCTCCTATAACGATGCCAATGTGTGTGTCTGGGCTTACTGGAGCTGCACATTGGGATTTTCTGGAGTACGCTAATGCTAGTTGTTCTTACTCAAACACCTGATAAAACCAAAGCACACAGAAAGCCCAAGCACAACTGAAGAAACACTGGTAATGTTTCCCTGAGAGAGCTGGGAATGAGTTTGTGTGCAAGATCTTAATCGGGAGACAAGCTGCTCCAGTAAGCAAAGATAACTCTTCCCCCTGGATTTGGGATCGCTCTTGTGATGGGAAAACTGGGTCCTACAGTAAATATGGATGTGAATGCTAAAGCTCTCAGTGCTCGGGTGGACAGAGCAGGCCAGTGGCGGTGTATTACAGCATTGCTTGGGCTATGAGTCAGATCCAGACTCGTCACCATCATGTGGCTTTCGAGTCACAAGGACAGGTTTGTCCCCTCTCATACTTGCGTTGCTGTGTGCCTTGAAGGAAAAGGAGCCAGAACTCAGTTCTGTGGCTTGCTCGGCCCTGGGTTCTGCAACAAGACATTCAGCGCTCAAAGGAACAGTCCTGCTTCTGTTTCCTCTGTCCACAAACCCAAGTGGCAGCGTGGGGACTGAGATGAAGGTAGCCCATGGCCACCTGCCCTCCCAAGTCACAGGCTGGAAGACACCCTGGGGTTGTTAGCTCTGTTCTCCCACACACAGAGGGTCCTGTGCTCCTTCCTGGCTATGGGTGCCTGGGAAAAGACCTTCAAAATGTATTTTGAGTACAGTTAAACCAAGTCAACTTTGCACGTGTGGACAACTTGCCCCAAATGAGAGTAATGAGCTGAGTTGAAGCCTAGTTTCTATGGATTTGCCTTGCAGTGATCATAGGAGAACCTAACATGGACCTTGGTGATTAGAGCTCTATTGCAGAACAGGTTGTGCCTGTTGTCCATGTGGGTTCAGGTGCCTGATAAAGCCTGAATCAACGTGCCCCCAACAGTGGGAACATCAGCAGGATTATTTTCCACTGAGTTACTTGTTGATATGCAAGGTGTGGAAAAAAAAAAAAAGAAATGAAACCATAATTCCAGCTAACACTGATAGAGGCGTAGAGGTCTCATAGTAATTAACCACCAAGCTCAGAAGTTGCTGAGAGTGGGAGGGGAGAGGAGCTGCAAACAGTACAATAGTATCAGCTGCTTCTTTCTTAAATAATCTGCTGAACAAATTTTAAATTGGTTGGAGAGCTCTGGGAGTGGGGAAACAAAACTGAAATCACTTGAGAAGAGGAAGAGAGAGGCAGATCTGTGGTACTGTAATGGAGCTGCGAAGAACCCAGATCAGAGTAGCTAGAAGTGATGTACATCATGCTTGCAGTAACTACACAGACTTGAAGGACTTGAACCATGCCGTTAACCTTTCCACTGCCAGCACCTCAGGCTATGTGATAAAGTTGGGTTCTCAGGAAACACCCGTATCTCCAAATACAGGCAAGGAAGCTGCAGCTTTTGTTTGGTTGGAGGGTATTCCTTGAAAACCCAAGTGCCTGATCTCCCAAGGCTGATCATCAAGTTGAGCCTCAAGTAAAAGACAAACACCCAGCACCTGCAACCTTTATACTAACAGGTAAACAGGAGATACTGGCATTTTTTTCCCCTAAAAAAAATTGTATTGTAGTGAATGTAAGAGTTAGTGGATTTGCTTGGGGGAAACTTGACAGATAGGGGGGTGACCAGTTTGGACACCCTTCCCCAGGACTGGGCTGCAATACAAGTTGGGGTGGAATGGGTGGTAATTTAACTGCACTCTTCGCTGACCCAGAACATCCTCTCTGGTCTCAGTCCTGCAGGCTCCCAAGATGCACAACAAGTGAGGCATCCCAAATCCAAATGTTTTATTTTTGTCTCTGTTTTATCTTACCGAGACCTGGTCTTCTGAGTTCTGGCCTGACACTTGCTGCAGGTTCATTCAGGTTGCTAAGGGAGGCAGAAATTCCTCCCAAAGTCTCTGCTCCCCGTTTGCTGCTGATGTCTGAACTCTGAAGCAGCCTTCGATTAAGATAACGGACTGGCTGGGCAAGGGACCACGGCTCCCCTCTTGTTGATGCAATGCCAAGAGGTCTGTGAGCTTTCAATAAAAAGTAATAAATGGTAAAGCAGACTCCTGCAATCCTGCAGAGCCTCTTCTATTTCTGTTACTTAGGCTTTTAAAGGCAACAGGATCACAGTGGCTTGACTTTCTTCTCTAGCCAAAAAAGGAAGAGCACTTAATCTTGTGACCTCTCATTTATCTTCTGCCCTTCATTAGCGCCATCTGTCTCCCTCTGCCTGTTGAAAGGCGACTGTGCCTATCCTCATTGCTGGGACAATACAAATATTGCTCAATTACAGCAATGCTCTAAATGCAATTACTCAATTGCAGTGTTAATTGAATTATTTGAGTTTAATTATTCCATTAGGAATGCTGTCAGTGCAGCCGAAGTTGCTTGCTTTCTCTCTGGGCTAGCGGCACAATGCAGCATCTGGCCACACAGGGAAGGACTGGTTTTACTCAGATTCAGACAGCTCTAATTAGGCTGGGGAAAGTCTGGCACCGCTCAGAAATGGCGCTCTCAAGTTCAGGGAGAGGTGTCAAGGCTACAGGGACCTTCTTTCCTTCAGTCCATGAGTTTCCAGGCACAAAAATGCTTGCAAGCAGAGAACAGTGACTACTTATGCAGAAATAATTCTGTGGGAGAGCTAGTGTCAAAAATACTTTTGTGAGTGAAGGAATCCATCCTGAGAGATACTTGGCAGAAACCAAAAGGACCAGTTGCACAACGTGAGCCTGTAGTTAAGATTACATACAGTCAGTGAGGCAGTTGCTAAGGGCTCTTACAGGCCACATAGGGCTCACCAGCTCTTGTGATAAACTCACCTGGACAAACAGAAGATCTGTTTAGGGTTTGTTCCTGATTCCATCCTACTTCTCCTAGGAATGAAAGAGTTAGGATTAGGAAGGCATGGACCCATATGCCCTTAACACCCTTTGAAATTCCCAAGCCATATGCGTACTATACTGGAAGCTGCTTTCCTGCCTCCCTTTAGAGCTGTGACAGGTAAACTGGAAATATCCTTGCCTGTTGCCAGCAGGAGAATCTTCACCCACAGCCTCTTGTCCTGTTAGCATGGGTGAAGCTTTAACATATCTGTTGTGCAGCAGCCCAGGACTCTGGGCTTCGGGGATCTGTATTTGTCTGTGCTGCGCTCTGTAAATGTCTTCACGTGATGCCTACACTGTGTTAAAGCTCTGAGAGCAGCAGCTCCTGACACTTCCAGGTTGATGTGTTGCCCTTCCAAGAGGGAGCAGCAGCAATGCTAGGCAGGGATCTCTGAGGCAGGGAGGTGGGTTTGTTGGTTTTGTGCATCAGATGGACTTTTCCTGCTGGGACAGCAACCCCAGGACTGCAGAACCCTGTGGGGTCCAAATTGCTGAGACAGTAATTGCTCAGTCCTTGGTGATTGGTGATCCCTTTTGTCTGCTTGGCCCCCTGAACCCCTCTCTGTGTCTGCCCTCTCACACTCACCTCTCTGCCACAGGGTGAGTGCTGCACGGTTTATGGACCCACCACATTGTAGGAGAGGAAGTAGAGGACAGGGTTTGGGTGTGAAATGACAATTTTGTGGTGGCTTCAGGTAAAATGCTGTGACCTAGAGACCAGCAGTATCGAGGGATCTTGGTTTCACACAGATGTAGGGGAATTAAGTAATTAAATAGTTGTGCTTTTAAATATTGTTTGCAAACACTGTCTTTATCTGCTGTGTTCCTCATTAACAGAAAAAATGTTGGCACTTTCATCCTGGTTGGTGTGTTGTGAGCAGTTGTAGTTTGAAGGTGGCAGGACCTCCTGTGGCTGTCACTTCTCAGTCCCACTTTGCAAACATCCCTCCCTCACCTTCTGAAGGAGAGGAGGTTTCCTTTACAACATACTAGATCTTATCCAGCTTTGGTGAGTGCTGATTCCACCAGACCCTCCTTGTGATGCTCAAGCCCTTTGAGTCAGGGGTGCTTGGCTGCAGGCATGGATGTGCCTTCATATGCCTCGGCACAGGACTTCCCTGGCTCCATGAGACTGCAGGTGGAGCTGAGGATGAGCAGCTGTGGTGGTCCAGGAGGTGCTGGGGAGGCAGCTTCATGTGGCTTGGGCTGTGCCACTGTGAGGAGGTGACTGAAGAGCTGAGGCCAGGAACCCTGCTCTCCTGATGGCTCTGTGACCCAGGCCTCCACCTCAAATGGAAGGGTTATGCCAAGAGAAAAGGATGAGCCTCTCTGGGAGAGGGTGGGGTTGAACATCCTGCAGAATAACTGCAGAGAATTGCAAAAATAGCTCCTAAAAAGCCTCAGAAGCTGAGTGATCCTAATGGCTGCTCCTGATGTCTTGGGCATCACATCTCCCTCGTGTTGCTGCTCAAGATGCATTCAGCCCGTTGCATGGCGCTGGTTATTTGAATTTCCCAGGCTGTTTTCTGTGTTAATTTCCGTTTCTCCAGTATCACATTTATGGGCTCTCTCAATCATTTTCCTCCACATGCTCATGTGTACGCATGAGTGCCTCTCTGCAGCTCCAACCTGCAGCCCCATCGCTGTTTGAGAGATGTTACCCTATCAGTGTTATCTTCAAAGCCCTGCCTTTTTCCAATTTAACAAGGAATTGGATTTCCATGCTTGCTGTATCTCAGCATCTCTCCCCTCTGTACCTGCTCTGTCTTTCTGCCTGCTCTCCAGGATGTCTCTGCCACTCTGGCAGAGCCTCCTTGTTTCATTTCTGGCAGATCAGGTCTGCAAAGCTCAATCTTCTAAAGCTGCTTTGGTGCCAGTGGATGTACCAAGGCACTGATTGGGGCTTTTCACAAGCACCTACAGCAGCCTCCTGGCTTGCTGGCCATTCCTGTGGCAAAATGGACTTGTGGGCAAAGCAAGAGCCTGACACTGGAGAGCCTTCATCCATCATCCTCTGCCTTGGGGTCCATGGGGAGATCCAGACCCCAAAAGCCTCACCTCCTGGAGGGAGCTGGGGGTGCTCTGGGGATCACAGGGGACCTGGTGATAGCAAGGGGCAGTGCAGCAGCACACCTAGCATGGGGCTGGAGTTTGTGAACGCGAGATATGGGCTCTTGGGGACCGAGCTGGAGCCACCTCCCATTCCCTGCCAGCGCTGGAGCCCGTGCTGGGGCAGGTTTGCTATAAATCCATACCCATTTACGTCACAGGCAGACGGAGCCAAACCCTGAGGGTATTGGAAAGCAGCCTTCAGATGCGTAATTTTGTTCTTTTGACTCTAACGCCTCATTTAATATTTCACAGTCTTGGCAATGCATTACTGTGCCAGAGACACCCACAAAGGCCAGCTGGAGGTTCAGTGACTGACATTTATGTGATTAGGCTTAGGCTCCAGAGCTCGAGCTCGGTGAGGTGAACAGGGCTCTTCCTTTGCTCCTTGCTGGAAATACGGGGTTTGCAAAAGCTTTCGGCACCTGCTTTTAGCACTGATCCAGCTGATGGTTACAGATGGCAGAGAGGAGTCAGGACAATGCTGTTTTTGGAAACCTGCTGAGGTTTTCTTTAAATGGGAGGTCTGGACTGGGGTGGAACCATCAGGAAATATGTTGGGCCCTCAGTAAACACGATTCTGAGTCAAAAGCTGTTCCTCAGCACTCTTGCCCTGAACCGCTTCCAGATCCTCTAAAGATACCTCTTTAAATAATTGCCCTTCAGTTTGGAAATATTGGCTCTTCTCTTGTATCAAATAACATCTAATGTCACCGTTGCTGAAAGCGGGTAGGATAAAATTGCCTGCCTTATTTTCCCAGTGTGTTGGCTTTATGCATGTGGCAGCATTTGGAGTCAAATCAATCTTACTTTCTTCTCCTGGACAGGTACTTAGTTTTGCTGATGTCAGGGTACAGCTTTCATGCCAGGAGGGGAGAGGAGGCAAACCATGTCTGGGAACATGGTGACGGGGGTTACAAAGCCCCACCAGCCTGGGATGGAAGCTCGAGGTTAGTGCATGTGTCTGGGACTCGCTGTATCTCTCTCCAGTTCCTCCCTTGGCTTCAAGCTTCCCCTGTGCAGGCTGCTCTCTTCAAGCTACTTATATGCTCTAGGACCCCAGTCTCCACTCACAATCCAGTTTCAAGTTTAAGGGGATCTAGATGCCTACAGAGGTATTTACCTCCTATCCAGGCTTCATGGTGTCTGCCCCAGCTTCCAAATTGGTTCAGCAATTTCTTTCTTCTCTCAGGACGGGAGGTACTGAGGTGTTGCTTGTGTTTCAAAATCCCCATGGGCCAGAGATGAACCATCTGTTCAAGGGGCAACCAAACACCTTGTGTGGCCAGAGCATGGAAGTAATGCCTCCTCTCCTGGAGAGCCCAGGGAGGGGAGCAGGTGAGAAAATGGTGGTGGCTGGAGGCTTCTGCTTCCCCATGGAGGTCAGGGTTGTAGTTAGGCATGCTGCAGCAGCCCCAGTGGTGTTCCCACTGGCTCCCTTCCCTCAGCTCTACTTGCCAGCAGGTCACAGCCACTGCTGGATGTGTAGCACAGACTCTCAGCAAAGTTCTCGGACCCCTTGCCACAGCCACTCTGGAGCTGCCGGCTGTTGGTCACTGCTGCTGTAACTGCTTCTATGTGTTTTATCCCTTTGCTACTCTAGACTCCCCTGATCTCACTTTTGAGGGATTTTTCTTTTTTTTTTTCTGGAGGTGTTCCGTGCCTCAGTTTCCCCAGCTGTGAAGCAGGGGCAGCACTGCTACCTTCTGCAGAGGAGGGCTAGCAGAGGTCTAGTGACATCAGTTTTGTGAGTACCGAGGTCCTGTTATGCTTGGAGATGTGCCCACTGCAACCCATGAGGTCTTCCCCCATGAGAAGATCCCTATGTCAAAGCTGACTTGGCTTTCAAGGGCACCAGCTGTCCTCAAGAGGAGTTGGAAGGGACAATCCTTGCTCAAGTACCTTAGGACCTTTGTGGACTCCTGACCTGCGGATGGGGTGGAAGACCATCTTTGAAGGAGGCTGACATTGCGCTCTGCTTGCGCCAAGCTGCGGGACTCCCGTTGCTGCCAGCGCTGCTCTGGCACGTGAAACACGTGCACAGCATCCCCTGTGCTGCAAGTGTCTGACTAGTGCTGCGGCTCGCTGCTTCTCACAACCTGCCTTTCCTTACGCCATCAGGCGCTGTCTCTGCTCTCCATTGCTGTAGATGAGTCCTTTCATTCCCTTCAAGAGGCTTCCTGCTGCCTCTTAAGTCTTTTCAGTTCACCTCATTTAAATACTGCAGCCCACTCCAAAACCTGATAAGGCTGAGTGAGCGCGGTGAAGGCTAAGTCCCCAAGAAATGCTTTTCTTCTTGGCTGGGAATCGCTCTCCATGTAGGGGTGCTGGGACTGGTGAAGGGCAGGTGGACAGTGTCGGGCTGCTTGGGGCTGGCTAGTGAATGACCTGCCTGGGCACACAGATCCTTGGGAGGCCACTGTGTTGTTCAGCTGGTGCCGATTTGAGCCTTTCTCACCCTTTTGGGCAAAACCAGGTTTCTCTGGGTGGCACTTGGTGGGGGTGAAAAGCCTGCAGGTGAGGCTGCCAGCACTGGGTTTCTGGACTCCTTCCAGCTGCAGCATCTGCATTTCTCTCTTCCTCCTGCCTGGCTGCTCCTCGGGCTAGCTCACCGTCCTGTGAGCAGTGATGGAGAGAAATCTTCCTCTCCAATTAGCTCTTTCAGTGCAGTTGCAGCCCGGTACTCCCTCGGATGCCCAGCCGCTGCCGAGTGCCGGTTTTACAGTCGCAGCAGGGGAAGCATAATCTCCATTCATTGCTTTATTAGTGCTGTAACTGCTTTGGGCTACAGTTACCTTTAATTACTGGCTCTGCTGGGGCTGGTTGTGCCTCTTCCAGTGAACAGTTTGGAGGTCCTTGCTCCCAAACAATGGAACCACTTGCTATCACTTATCATTTAAATCAGAGCTTATATTTAGCTGGTACCTTCCATTCGGTCTGCTTCCCAACACCTGCATAAAGAAAAGCCCTGCAATCATGCCTTTCACAGAAGGATTTGAAATCTGTCCTCCAGCCCTGCTGCTGCAGCTGAGTTAGGACGGAGTGTCAAGGAGAATGCCATGTCCCATAACACTTGCCTTGCTGTTGAGCTTTTTTTTTTAATGACATTTCCTTCACTTTGTGCATTGTTGTAGAGTGAAAAAGTCTTCCAAGCACAAAGTTATTAAGGTGCAGATAGTAGGAGGGACCCTCAGCTGCTCCCCAGCTATATGAGAGCGAGATGAGCCTCTGCATCTCTCTTCTATGGGGGTGAAAGGCAGAGCTCAGCGAGGGGAGAAAGTATCTGCTCAGGATCCCAAAGAGCTGGAGACTTCTCGAAATAAGTGCTGTAAGCCAGGAAAGGGGGCTGTTTGCCCTGAAATCATTATTCTTTGGATTTAACACCAGCTGAAGGGAACTGGGAGCAGCCCTGGTGTGTCCCAGTCTGTTGTTTCTCTTCACATACAGCCTCAGGAACAGAAACTGCTGCAGCAAGTTGCCTTCATTGAACACTGACTCTGCCACCAAGAGCCATGATGAGCCCTTTGAACTCTGAGTCAGTGAGCAGGGAAACTGTCCTTTCTGCTCATCCCCTCCCAATGACCGTGGCTCTGGGATGGCTGTCTGGAGGGTCAATGTTTGGAGGAAGGACACAGTGCCTGAAAATGAGACATGCCACCATCACCCCTAGTTGCTCTTTTGACCCTGAGTGTCCTGCGTCTGGCAGAGAGGATGGTTCCTCCCCAGCAAGCCCAGTCGTGCTGCATCGTGTTGGAGCTGGCGGGTGACTGAAGCCATCTCGCACAATTTCCCACGTGGGATGAGTGTTTTGGGCTGCAGTGGGAGAGCACGTGTCCGGAAGATGCTCTACAGCTGGCTGCCATGCACGGCCAGCTGGGTCCACAGAGGACCACATGCCGTGCTGTCTGCCTGAGAGTGCTCCACGCAGGATGAGATGCCGGTGAGAGGGCAAAGAGCCCTCATCTAATTATTGCTGCTGTATTTATACATGAGGCAGGGGAAGCGAGGAAGAGGCACACGCTGGTGCTGGGAACTGGATGGCCTTAGGTGGGTGAGTTGAGAGACAGGGCACATCAATTAAGATTTTTTTTCTTTTTCCTCTTGTACATAATGACTATCCCTTTCTCTTGCCTGCCTGGGAGGCAGGACTACCTGCAGTGCTCCCCGTGACAGAAGGCGGCTGTAGGGCAGCAGGAGGGACCCAGGGTGATGCTGGAGATGTGCAAGGACTGTCAGGCAGGGCCAGACAGCAGCGGGGACAGCCTGTCCCACCATGGGGTTTGATAACAACACCCTTTTGGCTCTTGCCATGCATGGAGCAAAACAAAATGCACTGTTCTCTTGACCGGGGTTTCAAAATGCCATTAAGGGATCAGAATGTGCTCCAGCCCTGCGTTCCTGGGTGCTGGCAGCAGGCAAGGGAATGAAATAATTGATTGCTTTCTCCCTACGATCCAAAATGGTTTCGATGTCAGGCCATTCATTGCGGTAGCTGGAATACTAACACAATTCATTTGAGCTGCAGCCCCGCAAATGGGTGGCTTTACTAATGGCTAATCCGGGATGATGGATGAGCTGGGGGAATGATGCTACTGCTGAGTAAGGAGAAGGCAGTGAGAGGGAGGCAGCAACAGGCTGGGACCCAGCAGGCACTGTCCCAACTGTCCCCAAGCCAGCACCGGAGCTTGAGGGGCAGGCAGTGGGCAAGTAGATTGGGCAAGTATCTCCGCTCAGGGTGGTCACACAAGAGGTAATATCAGAATTTAGCCATCTGATTTTTGCCAGGTCTGGACTACAGATTAACAAAGAGGGGACAAGTCTTCTCTCCATCCTTCCTGCAGCCCTTCTTAAACACTAGATGTAGTTAGTTATTTTTAATTAAAAATGCCCTGAAGTTGCCAGCATCCTCAGGTAAATGAAAGGCAAAGCTGAATGCAAAAGAGGGGGCAGCAAGAAACTGTAAGATTAGTAATCTCAGGAGAGAGCAGTTGTGTTAATTAGCATCAGGCGGGGGCTGCAGAGTTCCCCAGTGTGCCAGCCCAACTTTCTTGTGGATCCAGTGCCTGGTCCCATCTCTCCAGACAGAAGCACATCACTGTGTTTTGGGAGTATTGCTTCTGACTTACACTGGGCTGAGTGGGAGGAGAGGTGGTGACTATGGTCCTCCAGCCCTGCTACAAGGCGGGAGAAGGGGACACCCACTGGGGAAGGTTTGACTGTTGTTCAGTTTATGGCAAGGCTGGTGGCTCGGTGAAGTAAAGAGGACTGGGGCTTGTCAGACCCCGGGTTTGATCTGAGTGGAGGGGACCATGCTGGGCTCTCACAACAGCACCTTTCCACCCAAAAAGCAGCTCCCACACCTGTTTGCATGTGAACAGGTTGACTTTAAATAGTTGCAGATCAAGAAGGAGCCTCTCTCGGTTATTGATCACCTACTGGTTACTCCAGCACTTGATATTCAGCTTGTAAATAAGATTACAGGGTAAAGCTAAAAAGAAAGCAGGCAGATGATAAGATTCTGCTCATTTACAATAAGCTCAAAGAACTTTTTCCTCCTCCACCCCTCCCTCCAGCTTTATTAGGAAGTCCAATAAAATACCCTGGGGAAGAGAAGGAAGAGAGAGGAGCAATTCAAAGGGAACATCAAAAGGCACCTCCATCTATTTTAGTGTGCCAAGTTACAGGCACGGAGAGATGCTCCCAGCCAAACATGCTGCCTGCTCCAAGCACAGCGGCCCGGTGCCCTCCCCGCCACCCTTGAATCTTCTCTGCTCAGGGCTTCACCTCCTCCATGCTAGAAAGATGGACTCAACCCCATGGATTTCTGTATGATCTCAGATATTTATATCTGTATCGATGGCAAGCATTTGAAGTGTTAGATGGGCAGTTCAATGCAATCGGCTGTTCTCACTGTTTTCAGCCCATCTCTGCAAAAGAGGGGAAAAAAACACCCAAACCAAATGCTTTTCAGCTAAAAATAATGTATTCCTCTTCTTTCTCTGCGCTGCTGCACTTCTCTGCTTTGGGCTCCCAGCGGTGCCAAGTGCCCTGGATCTACCAAGACAAGTTGAAGGAGGCTGTGATTTAGTGGCAGGACATTCAAGAGCTAGGCACACTTTTGCCAGCCCTGGAAGCAAGAGTCTTGTGATATCAAGTGGCTGAAGTAAGCCCCAGCTCCTGGAGTCATGGGAATTATTGAGAATCCTTAAACTTGGAAGAAATGCGGTCTCTTCCACTGGGCAGCCATGGGAGGCTTCTCCCTGCTCCCTCCTCTGAGGGCAGGGAAAGCATCTCAATCCTCTGAGCAGCAGCCAGGGCATCGCCACAGGGAGCAGTGCAGGAGCTGCCCAAAAAGGGAGGTCTTCTGGACCTTCTTTATGGCTGTCACTGCTTTAAGGAAGGGAACAACCTCCTTGCTTTGAGTTAATTTAGGACCTGGTACCATCCAGCTCCAGGTGCTTCAGCGACATGGTTCAGGAGTGGAATTCCCCTTTCACAACAGGATGGGTTGCTCTGGCTTTCCCACGTAGGGTCTCAAGGAGACTTGAAAACACTTGGTCTAAATTTTGCTTTTCCCTATGAATGTTTCACGGTGATTCACCTTTGCCAATTTATTATCCTTCAGTGCTGTGTCAGGGAAAACTGTAACCTCCACCCCAGCCCTCCCCTGGAAAAATTTGGACCCCCCCCCAGCACTTTCAGCAGCTCCTGCCCTCACTGCTGGCAGTGAGGCATCAGTGCTGCACCCTTGGCTGACACCGAGCACAGAGTGCTTTTGCAAGGAGCAGTGGTCCTTCAGTAATCAGGCTCTTAAATACAGAAGGATTGACTTGAAAAACCTCAATTCATTAATTTTTTTTAAATGCTGGCTCTTGGATTCTTATCCTCTGCTTCTAGGTGTTCATCCCCAGGCTTCCCTGGGTGTTTATGAGATCGTGAAATTTAATCCTAAAAGAATACATTAAAAATTCAGTTCCTCTTGTAGGCCTTGTGGTTTTTGGAGGTTGAGTTCTGAAGGAAAGAAACAAACATCATGAGATGGCAAGAACCAGCAGCGTTTTGTGCTGGTGGGATCGGGACGTCAGGAGCCCTGTGCTCATCCCTCTGGGGCAGCGATGGCCTGTGCCAGCCCAGGGCGTTTGTAATGTTGATTCAGAGAGTGTGATGCTGAGCAGTTTTGCTGTGGGATGAGCCGGGGCTGCAGCATTGGGATGGGCACGGGGTCACTGCTGTGTGGGAGAGAGGCTGGGGTGGCAGGGCTGGCATCCCCCCCGCCCACCCTGGCAGGGCAAAGCCAGCCTCGGCAGCCTCTGTGCTCTGATCCTGACCTCTGTGTGTCACAGACTGCCACAAGCCCTCAAGCACGAGGAGAGGGATCCCCTCGACTTTTGGGACCCGTTGTTGGTGACATTAGTGCAAGTGTACATCTCTGCTTGGGAGTTGCAGTAGACCCAGCCCCACGCTTCCTGCAAACCCCACACTTTCCACTGCATGAGCTCATGGGCCATGTGCTTTCACAGCCTTTGAGCCGCTGCTGACGTTGCCCTCTTTCCCATGTTAAGCAGAGGCAAAAGCCTCTACTTTCTTCAAGGCAAGAACTTAGACTCATAGAATGGTTAGAGTTGGAAGGGACCTAAGAAATCAAGCNTCTTCCAATTTAAAACCATTATCCCTTGTCCTGTCACTGCACTTCCTGACAGAGTCCCTCCCCAGCTCTCCTGTAGCTCCCTTCAGATACTGGAAGGCTGCTATGAGGTGTCCCCGGAGCCTTCTCTTCTCCAGGCTGAACAACCCCAGCTCTCTTGGTCTGTCTTCACAGCAGAGATGCTCCTCTGATTATCTTCATGGCCCTCTGCTAGACCCGTTCCAACAGGTCCATGTCCTTCCTGTGTTGAGGACTCCAAAGCTGGACACAGCGCTTCTGCGAGTGAAGAAGGGCATCCACAGATTACTGCTTGGGGTAAGGAAAAGGGTAAAGTGTCTGAAGTCACTATATGTGTGGAGTGAATTTCTGGAGGGAATTGTGCCTCTTGGGGAAAATTCAAACATAGCTATGTAGCCTCTCGCTTGTGGTTTCTGCCTACCAAGGGATGGGGTAGCCCCAGAGCCATGGAATCATCGGCCTGAAGCTTCCAGATATTTTCAAGTCCTGTTGAAGTTCCCTTCCCCCTTTGTATGTTTTCAAGCCCACGGTCTCATCCAGCTGCTGGGGAGTCTGTGGGTTTTCAGCAAACCCCCCAGAAGCCTACCCATCACATTTGACAGCTGCTGGGCTTGGGTGGTTGGGGAGGAAAGTCTGTAGTCGCCTTTCTCCAGTGAGAGAAGTCCTCTCCAGCCTTCAAAAAGGCACAAACTACCCACAAGAACTCACACCCGTGCTGAGAAAAAAATGCCACTTCCTATCCAAAAAGGTGAAAAGAGAGGAAAAAGTTATAAACAGCTCTGAAAATGACTGCTGAGCATAGAAATAGGTGTGTAACCATGGCTTCCTCTCTGCAGTGCACGTCTGTAATGCAGATGCCTACTGCTGGCCCCGCTGTGCTGGAGCCGGAGCCTGGGAAATGGCTCAGGAAAAAGCTCTGCTTCTGGGGCTGGGGCTGATGCTGGGTATGGTGGCATCTTCAGCCCAGGGTGAGAGTCCCTGTGCTGAAAGCGGGGAATGCTTGAGCAAGGGGCAGAGAGGCAAAAGCATAGGAACATTAATGACACCCCATCCCAGAGTTGTTTGCATGAGCTCAAGCCTCTCCTGGGGTCTGCCAGAGCCAGCCCCCTTTCCCCATCCTCAGTGAAGGGGCCTTGTTGGGTGATGTTACTCCCACCAGCCCTCTGGGAACACAGCTATAGTCCTTCTGGCACAGACAAAGGCCACTTCTCACCCCAGATCCATCCTTTCTTTCAGCCCTCTGTCCTTCAGGTGCCCTTTGAGTCATGTTGGCAGAGAGCACACAGGTCTTCGCTCGTACCAGACCCATGCGTCCCGCTGCCACCAGCGCTCCCGCTCCTGCAGGGTCCCCACCCTGGAGGGATTTATGATGTAGGCAGGGAACTGGGGCATGAACACGTGCCAAGACTGAGAAAGCCAGTATCTGAATGCCTTCAGTTCCTTCCTCCAAATAAATCACCCCATGACTCTAATTATTGCGCTTGCCCTGGGTACACACCGGCTTAATACGGAAAATGACTGTGGAGGATTTATTACTGCCGGTCCTTGATCTTTCGTTTTTGATATTAAAACATGTTTAATTCATTGCAACATAGATGAAAATAAGAAAGGCCACAGGCAGCCTCTGGTTTCGCACAGGGAAAATTTGGTTCGCACGGGGCTCTGGCGGCGCTGCCCGCGTCGGGAGCTGGACCGTGCTGGCTCCTGTGCCCTTCGTAACCAGCTGTGAATCCAGGTCTGGCTGAATCGGGTCTGATTTCACCACCACGCTTGCTCTGGCTGTGGATTTGTGGTTGTTTAGACACCAACACCGGAGAGACGGTGTTGTAAATGTGTTATTTTCCCTGGACAGGCAGCTTACAGCAGCGCCTATAACCCCCTTAGATGCAACGGGAGTGAGAGGTTTCTGAGGTTTTAAGCTTTCCTAAATAAACGGCCATCTCTGTCGGTATGAATCAGCCCTTGCTTTCAGAAAATGTCTTTTTTATGCTACAAAAGCCTTTTGCCTTCAGTGCCCAGTTTGTATTGAATCTTCAGCTGTCGCGAAAGCATTTCTCACGCAGCCTGGGAGCACGCTGCAGAGCCAAAACCTTTTTTTCTTGCCCATTTTGCTCTTAAAGACAGCAGTATGGCTTCTGCAGGGTGATGGCTCCGTGGCTGTTCACTCAGGGCTTCGTCAGCTGCTCTGGTGCAAGGAGGGTGCTCAGGGGGCGCAGGAGCCAAGGTAGTGGCCCCCACTGCCCGCGGTGATGTTGGAGGCACACAGGAGCATCAGTGTCCACCGTGAGGGCAAAGACGCAGCCAGAGAGCAGGAATACACATGCAGCATATGTGTATCCTGGTAGAGCATCTCCCAGGACCGCTGCAGCCCTCAGCCACGGGGAAAGGGATGTGTGGGGCAGGGGAGAGAGCAGAGAGGGTCCAGGGATGAGAAGACACGGAGTAGATGTGTCCACTGCACTTATGGTTCTCCCCAGCCCTGGAGCACAGGCCAGATGGGGAAAAGGCTGAGGACAGGGGAAGGCAAAACCGAAGCAAGAAAGCCCCGGACAGGAGGGTTGCCTGGTTGCACCGGTGTTGTCCCACACAGCACTGGCCCCCAGGTTGGCTTTTTGCACACACACTTTCCCTGACCATGCCAAGCTGGGCACCAGGGGCAAGCTGGGTGTACGCTGGCAGCATCTGCTCCTCTGGTGTTACAGGAGCGATCCACATCAGCTCCATCCATCAAAGTGCTTTTCCCATTTCCCCTGGTGTGAAGGTGCCCGGTATATCCCCAGCTGCAGCTCAGGCTTACGTGGAGTGTGGCTTATGCGGAGTGAGGCAAAGGCTGTGCTGAATAATTCATCACCCCTGGGAACCCTGTGTCCCCCTCCCACGAGCGGGGTGGTGCACCGTGTCACTACAGCCCCAGGCCCTGGAGGGGGATGTCACCTCAGGCTGCTTCTGGCTGGGGTGGAAGGAGGATCTGCTCTGCCAGGGCATCTCCAGCCCCACGGCATCAGGACACCCCTCCTGGGGCAGCTCCGTGGAGTTCCGCAGGTCAAACAACCCCTAACCACCCATGAAACAGAGAGGGTGGGACCCATCCCTCTGATCACATCCTGCCAGGACGTGTCTCTATTTTGGGGTGCACGAGGAAAGGGGGATTCCTGAAGGAACCCCTCCTTGTTAACTGGCTGGAGGGAGAAAGCAGGGGCGAGCTGGCAGCAGCCCAGCTGCTCTCTCTTCCAGCCGATGGTTCACCACTTGTTTCCTCCCGTCTCAGCTCAAACAGAAATTGCTCTCTGGTGCGTGACGGCGTTTTGTCTTCCTGGGCCCCATCCATAGCTCTACAAAGCCTGTTCTCCTCCTGACAACACTGATGCACATCTGACAGCAGCAGAGCTGGTCCGGCCGCAAGGCTGGGGAGAGTGAGGAAGAGGAAGAGAAAAGCAGAAAAGCACATAAAGGAAAGGAAATCATAGAATGGTTAGAGTTGGAAGGGACCTTAGAGATCATCGAGTTCCAACCCCCCTGCCGTGGGCAGGGACACCTCCACTAGACCAGGTTGCTCGAAGCCCCATCCAACCTGGCCTTGAACACCTCCAGGGATGGGGTAGCCCCAGCTTCTCTGGGCAACCTGTGCCAGTGCCTCACCACCCTCACAAGAAAGAATTTCTTCCTAATATCTAATCTAAATCTCATCTCTTATAATTTAAAACCATTATCCCTTGTCCTGTCACTGCACTTCCTGACAAAGAGTCCCTCTCCGGCCGTCCTGTACCTCCCTTCAGATACTGGAAGGCTGCTATGAGGTGTCCTCAGAGCCTTCTCTTCTCCAGGCTGAACAACCCCAGCTCTCTCACTTTGTCTTCACAGGGGAGATGCTCCATCCCTCCGATCATCTTTGTAGCTCTCCGCTGGAGGAGAAATGGAGAGAAAGCTCTTGGCTCACCCCAGCACCTCCTTGCCCCACTCCTGCTCCAGCAGCTCCCTGACCCGGGAGCAAGGCCAGCCAGCACTGAGCCCTTGCTGGTGGGGAAGAGGACATGGGATGTGCCCTAGAGCTGTGTGAGGGGAGGCACGCCGAGCCGTAAGCCTGCCCCAGGGGAAACCTGCTGCCTGGGTGCCGGGACAGGGATGGGGAGGTGGCAGTGCCTCGCATCGCCATGGTAACCCGCAAGAACCGCTCCACCACAGGCATCCTGCATCTCAAGGATGAGCCTTGGCAAATCGATAGCCCCAGCAGGGACGGTGACAGGCAGAGACAGGGTTGGGCTGGGGGTCTCCTCTTGCGGGGTTGGGGACGGGGGCGTCTCTGCCCTCTGAGCACTGATTTGCTAATCCTCTGGGGAACAGCTCTGCCCTGTACCCAAACACCTGAGCCAGAGGTGCTATTTCTGTGGCTACAGCAGCCCAGACCCAGCCGGGCACTGGTGTTTCTCTGTGCCCATATTTCTTCCCCGATTCTGTTGGGAAATTTCTCTCCTGACGAGGCTCTCGGTGGAGCCTTGGTTAGTGCACAGTAATTGAGACAGTGCGTCATACTGAAACGAAGGGGAGCTGGCGTCCCCCGTGCTGATGGAGCTGGCTGATTAGGAAAATGCTCTTGCATTTCTAACGCTGCAGAGGTTTGGGACAAGAAGCTCCTCGGAGGAAATCAGCAGCCTCAGGATGTTCTTGCAAAAGGCGACGTTTCTGCCCCGGCGGGCAGCTCTGGCGGGATGCATTCCCATCTTCACGCCGTGGGGTGACACGCGTGTGCCTGCCTCGCAGTGCCTGCCGGTGGTTCAGTGTCTCTTCTCACCTCCACCCTCCCGTCTCATCATCACGGCCCCGCCTGGGACCAGGGCATGGGTGGGAGAGTGGGGCTGCCTGGCTTTACCCTTGCCTTTTCTGAAGCCGCAGATCCATTCTCACCTCCTAGAAAAGGAGGCTTTGATGAGCCCCGTTTTGGGAGAAAGTGCAGGGGGGGCTGGGTACAGGCAGCCCTGCCTGTTGGGCTTCCCACCCTCCTGGCATCTGCCTGGGGTTGAGGTCCTGCCTGGTCAGCTGTGCCTGGCACCGGGGAGCCACTCTGCCCTGACATGTCCCTGGGACACGATGCGCATCCCAGGGCTTCCCGGCTGCTGTGCCTGAAGCTTCCCCAAAGCAATGGCCAGTGGTGAGCCTGTGTGTGATGAGTCTGTGTGTGCTCAGCACGGGGCAGCACCCCCATCCCTTCAGAGGTCTGTAGTCATCCTTCAGTCCCAGTTGAACCATGGGACCATTTAAAACATGGATGAACACACCACCACTCCCCACCAGCAGCTGAAGCTTATGGCCACCCTGCTGACCCCACTGGCCCTTGCTCAGGGCTAGACCTTTGCCCGTAGGTGCCTGCCAGACCCCCAGCCACCCCTGCCCTCCCCTTCCCTGGCTCTGCCCCAGCCACCACTTACAGCCTTCCCCTGGCGCCCACATTTATTTGGGGTTGAATTGTGCTGTGGCAGAAAAGCCATTAAGTGCCACCTTGTTAGTGCAGAAGGAAAGAGGTCTGCTGTATGCCCATGGCCACTTTAGAAAAACGGGATGAGGGCAGTAAATAAGGTTTCACTCTCTTACGATGATTAGAAAGTCTTGAATGAGAGCGGCGGGCCAGCAGAGCTGCAGAGAAGGTGTCCTCCAAGGGGCAATTGCCGAGCAGCAATCTGCCAGCGCGGCGCTTTGCTCTCCATTTATCTTTCCGCTGAGCCACGAGACGGTTTCAAGCTCCTCATGCTGCTCAGGGTGTCTGGGGTGGTCGCAGGTGGTTTTTGGGTCCTCCTGTGGGACAGGACAGGGTGGAGGTCTCCTTCAGCAGCAGAAGTCTGGTATTGGGCTGGGTTATGGGCAGCAAATCTGCTTCCTGGGGATCATGAAGGATTATAAAACATGGGAAGGGTCTGTCCTGCCACAGGTGACGTGGAGCCAGAGCAGCAGTTGTCCCCAGCTGGGATGCAGAAGGTGGTGGAGGTCTCTGCTCCTGCTATCTCCCTTCCTGCCCTCGGTACCTCTGCGTGCCGGCTTCATCCCCGGCGCAACAGCAGCTCAGCTTTCCTCTCCTCGCTGGGTGTTGGGAGATTCAATTCATTAACATTAATGAAGCGTGGCTGGCTCTGCTGCAGGAGCACAGTGGTACGGCTCAGCTGAAGGTGTCTCCAGCCCCAGGGAGCTGCTCGACGGAGGGGATGGACGTGCTGGTTATAGTCCTCGGCTTCCCCTCCTGCTGAGTCACAGCCAGGCTCAGCTGCAAAAGAGGCTGGAAAGTCGCTGTTTAGGGTTTGTGGGGTCCCTGGTCCCTTAAAACATTTCTGAGCAGCTCCAGTGCCCCTGCAACGGGCCGGGCTGGCAGTAAAGGCTGATCTCAGTGGGGTGCCGCCCCAGCTCCAGAGACACACAGGCCACCTCCCACAGCATTAGGAACAGAGCAATGCACACCCAAGCCCTCGAGGTGCTTAATTCATCACCCTGAAGGACAACACCAGGTGCCTAAAATTAGACTCCCACCTCCTAATTTAGGCATTTCAATAAACAGACTGATTTACTTCTTCCTTTCTTCTCCCTGGTGCTGCTCAGCACCCAGAGGCTTCCAGGGAGCTGCTCTGTTCTCGGGCACGTTGGAGCAATCCAGCAGCACCAAATCCTCCCGTATCCCTGATTTACCCTGGGTAGGAGTCAGGGCCTGGAAAAGGAGGAGCTGCAGCAGCATCTCCCCCATCCCTGGAGGGAGGGGGGGAGCCCTCCTGGTGCTGCAGAATCCTGCCGGCTGGCAAGTGGCTGCTCCAGCAGCTATTAATTAGCATTGTAAATAAGTAGCCTGGTACCCAGCCTCAGCATCCCCAGGGCGGGCGGGGGGATGCACCTCACTCTGATTATGCCCCGGGGAGGGGGGGTTCTGATACCCCAATGTAGTGCCCTTCTAGCATCTTTCTTATGCCCCCGCAGCCTCAAGAGTGGGGGAACCGGAGTGGTTTGACCCCCCCTTCTATCCCATGACAGGTAAATGATGCGGGAGGAACGTGTTGGATGGGGACCTACCTGGGGCCATAGCCCTTCGTAAAGGGTGGTGGGGGTGGGGGGCAAAGCGATGCCATCCTGGTCTCTGCCCAGGGCTGCTCTCTGTGGTGGGACCCCCTGCTCCCTCCCCATTCCTGGAGAGGCAGGCGACCGCCCGGCAGCTCCCCACGCGAGGCTGCGGCTGAGCCATCCGATCTGCCTGCGCGCCTTCCCCAGCGCACACGTGTCCCATTAAGAAAAAAAGATCAGAGTTCCCGGGGATGCTAAAAATAGCGCCAGGCAGCGGAGTTTGGCCAGGAGACGGTAAGGGAATGCGGGGGCGCGGAGCAGAAGGTGTAATTTCGCTGCCGGCTCCTCCAGCAGCAGGGGCGCGGGGAGAAGGGTGATGAATCAAGCCTGCCATCGCGAAGGTGAATCGCTGCTGAATGAGCAGCCCTTGGTAATTCAGCTCCGTGCTGCGTCGGATGCAGGGTGCTGGGGGGTTGGAGGGCAGGGGGGAGAGCACGGCCGGGTCCCAAGGGGTGCCCTGGGGT
>VXAK01020496.1:260952-271167 GCA_013399435.1 Arenaria interpres | reverse complement strand
GGTTGGAGCAAGGTGATTGCGAGGAGGCAGGAGGCCTGCCCGTCTCCTCCCCGGCACTTTCTAACACCCGAAATGCCCGGTGGCTCCCGCTTTCCCACGGTGTGCCGGGAGGGATGCCCACCTCCCCGGTGCTCTGGGTGCCCAGAAGCCGCCGGGAGCGTGGAGGTGTTGGAGCAAGGTTCTGCCTCGTCCTCCTGCGAGAGCCCGGGTGGCAGGGTCAGCTGGAGACGTGCGTGTGGCCTTCTGCAGGCGCCAGGGCGGTGATGGGGTGTCCCCTTCCCGGTTGTCCCGCTGCCCCATCTCCCTGTCGCAGCCTCGGTGGGCACCGGACGGTTTTTTGCCGTGATGCGCGGGAGGAGGAGGAATCTGGTTTGAGGGGTTCGCATGGTCTGAACCGGATCAGTGCTGCTGCTGAGCACCGCTCTCCCCTCAGATGGCTTTCTCCATCCCGGGGTCCCCGGGCAGGGCCGTGCCGCGCGGAGAAAGTGGGGTGCAGGGCAGGGAGCTCCGCCGCTGCCCCCCAGGTCACCTTGGTGCTCCCCCGGGTGGTGACATTTTCGGCGTTAGTCCGGTGTCGTGGCAGTCGGTGTTACGGATAGTGGATGGTTGAGCTAAGAGAACGCACTTTGGTCCTGGCTTGGGGCTTGTTTGTTTGGGGTTTTTTGTCATTTCCCTGTTCTACAGTAATTTGGATGGGATCAGTTTTCCTCCTTGTCAGCAGCAGGATTGGCAGAGAGATGTGGCTTGCTTTTGGGGAAAAGCAATTTGAAAACATTCGCATCTTTCTCTTCTCTCTCTCATGACTGCCAGTGAGCTCTGTGCTGCCTTCCACCTCCCCGTGCCTCAGTTTCCCCATGTCTACAAGGGAAAGGTGGAGGAGAGGAAAGCTCATTTGCACCAGGGTGGGCTGGGGTGTGTGTTCTTGTGTGTGAGAGCCCCCGGGGTGCGAGACTGCCTCGAGGGCAAGAGTGGTCCTGGGTCAGGCCCAAGGGAGGCTGAGCCCGGAGGCCGGTGCTGCTGGGCAGGGGAGGGCTGGCGCTGCCTCCGTTTCGGGCAGAGAACTGGGCAGGCTGCTTCCCTCTGCTTAGCAGCCCTCCATGCTCATCCTTGCCCCTGCGTGAGCTCCTGGCATCCATGTCGTCCTGCAGCGAGGAGTTCATACTGCACCTGAGCAGCAAACAAAAAAAAACATGTTGGGTTTTTTTCCTTTTTGTTTTTTTTTTTTTTTATTTTTTATTTTTAATTTTTTTAAGAAGGGACTGCTCCGACGTCCCCTCCGGTCATCACCTGCCCAGACAGTGGCATCTCCCTGTGCCTTTGAGCCTGCAGCCTCCCGCTCTCTGGCTGCTCACTGAGGACCTGCTGCCGTGCTCACCTCCCCCAGCGACGCTGAACTTTCCCTTGCGTTTGCTGACACGCCGTCTGCCTCCTTCCAGCGGCGGGGACGAGCCAGCACTGGTGTCCCTACACGGCTACTGGCTGGAGCTGGGGTGCGAGGATGCAGGGTGGGATGGGGAGCGGGCTCTGGGGGGCCACCTGCACCGAGGAGAGCCTGGTCCTTGGGCGAGAGCATCGGCCGAGCTGAGGTCCTTGAGCTGTGCGATGCTGCAGGAGCCCACGGGGAAAAAGCGGCCCCCCCTCTCCCCAGGGCACCCTGGCGTGGGTCCATCTCCACGTAGCGTGGCTGCTCTCCTGGTTTGGCAGTTCAATGTGCCGACTGCCCGCTTGATTGGCATGGCAACAGCCACTGTTGCGCTGCAGCACAGCTGCAAAGCCCCAGTTTCAGCATCGTGGAGGGCAATCGCTGCAGGACCCAGCCGTGACGGGATCACAGGGTGCTGCTGGCTGGGTGCTCCAGCGTGGATGGCACCGAGCTGCTGGTACCCCACGGTCGGAGCGTGTCTGCCTCTTCCCAGGGTTTTGGCACCTCCGGCACCAAGGACTGTCCCTGCAACAGCCCCAGCCGTTGTGGCTTGTCCCATTGTCAAGTCCCCTATCCCATCCTGGTGGGCAATGCCACTGGCTGCCGGCAGCTGAGTCTCAGCTTCCCGGGAGGCTTTCCCAGCGCAGGGGGATTGGGATTGCTTGCTAAGGAAGAGCCTGTGGAGCAGATGCAGAACCACATCCTCTTTGCACGGTGGTGGATGGGGGGGAACACACTGGGGATGCAGCTGAAATGGGCTCAGGCTTGGTCCCTCTCTCTGTAAGCCAAGGAGCAGGGTGCTGGAGATGAGGCTGGGGAAGGGAAGAGATGCCACGCCGACGGGTTAGGGGGGACAGGGACCCGTTGGCCGCAAGCTCCCTGAGGCAGGAGGGTGGCTTGGTGCTTGTAGTGTTCATAGTGAGCTCTGGAGCCCATTTCTGTCTTGAAGTAAGCTAGTTCCAGCTTTGAACTGACACCTAAAAGCATAAAGCCCAGTCTAGCAGAGGAGGAGGAAGCAGTCAGGAGATAAGGTGCTGTTTGCACCAGCCAACTTCGTGTCTTGCTTCCTTGCTGGAGGTCATGGGAGCTGACCTGTGTGCCGAGGGCGAGGGGGAGGCAGGGCTCTGGGACGTGCCCGCGGGTCGGCAGAGCCGGGGTTTTGCCTCCAGTCGCAGCCCCGTGATACCAGGAAGATGCTTTCACGGTTTGCTTGGCGGCTGCTCCCTGGCACTGAAGGACAAAGCCTCAAGTCCTCAGCTCTGCCTCAGCATCGGTCCTTCCCCCCCTCCCACTGAACTCAGCAGCAAGCCCCGCTGCTTGTTCGTGTCCGTGAGTTGAGTGCCATTTGCCAGGGCAGCTCCGTCACTCAGGTACCACGCTTCTGTAGTGAAAAAAAGTATTTATGTAATGATCGAGTCGGCTGCTGCCTTGAGGAGCCTCCAGCCCAGCTGCAACAAGGCTCAGATCATCGGGAGGTCTTCCACCGAATAAGGCCCCCACTATCGTTGGGTCCTTGGGCAGGAGGACTACTCCCGTTTCACCTCTCGTGGGGCAGAAAGCAGCCTGGATCTCCCAGGGCTGAGATGCTTTTTTGATGCCACCTTCCCCTCCCAGAGCTCAGCCGTGGCATCGCTGAGTGATGTCTCGGAGCCTGTGACAGGAGGAGGGAGATGAGCTGATGTAATGGGGCCTTTTGCTCCCTGGCAGAGCAGGGCTTGGTTGGACGTGCTCCTTCCCACCCAGCACCCATCTGCAACACTGTTGGGTTGCTCCGGCTTTGAAATTAGGGGACAGAGACACGGATCCACGACAGCCAAGGAGAAAGGCTTGGGAATGTGGGAAGGAAATGTGTCACCATCCATCCTTGAGTCACGCAGCTCAGGGAAGTGGTGGTCTTGGGCTGGAAGATGCCCCTGGGTTGTTGAAGGACACATCTTTTTCCCATTGATCCAGCCTACCTAAAACAGAGTCTTTCTTCTTCTGTGCCTCCTGCTGGCAGCCTGTTCAGGTCCTTGCTGCTTGGAGGGCTGGAGATCTCTGGTCTGGCTGACTGTCATCTCTGGGTAGCACAGTGCCCATCTGTTGGGGTGGCAGTACTGTCCTGTATTGGTTTAGTACTGGTTTAGCAGTGCTGTAAGGTTTTTGTCTCTCCTCCACAAGGAGGAGAGGGGTGGCTCCTTCACAGCCTTCCCCTGCGAGGCTGGGTGAGCTCTGCTCATCCCCTGCTCTGACCTGTTCTGGTGGGAGTTCACCTTTCCCAAAAATGGAGGGCTTGGAGGTGGGATGCACCACAGCAGAGACTCCTCCTGCAGCCAGGACAGAGACATGGTGGCCAGGAGCCACCTTTGGGAGCTTGGCGAGCAACAAGCCCCTTTGATCCACTCCAAGTGATGATGAAAACACCAAGGCTGGGTGTGGGATGGTAGAGGAGCCTCAAATCCGGCACAGCCGCAGCTGGACTCGGGGAACACCATGTCCAGTTCTCGTTTGTGCCCGGCACAGCGAGTGCCCACAGGGGTTCACAGATGGGCCCTTTCTTCCCCAAGGGTGCACGGATCCTCAGGTGGGTAACAATCAGCATGTCTCTGCCTAGCCGTACCCTGTGGTCCCTGCTGGGTTTAGCGAGGCTCCGGTCTCAGGTCATGGACATGGGGTTGCATCCCTCTTAGAAGAAGGATCCCTGCACAACCCCGTCCTGTTGTAACCTGCAGACGGTCCGATCCATCCCTGGCCCGATCCATCCCTGGCCCGATCCATCCCCGCCTGTGCAGCCTGAGCACGCAGGACTGATGCTTACTGACGTTGAGAACACTTCTGAGCTCCCTCGCCGTTCTGTCTCTCTCTCTTTTAAATTAATCAGGAGCTGGCCTCAGCAGCCAGTCAATAGTGAGATTTATCTCTTAAATAGCATTATTGATTGCCTCGGAAGCCTGGTTTTGTATTGATAGATACGTACACATGCAGACAAGCCCCGTGCCAGGTCCCGGTGGTGAAAGTCACAGTGTAACGTGTGGAGATGGCTTATCACAGGTGGGGACGTGCGTGTGTGTCCACGTGAGGGAGATGCAGCTCCCCGTCGGAGAGCGAGACGAGGCACCCCAGGGTCTGTCCAGCATTACTGTGCTGCCTTGACCACTCTTGAGCTTCTGCCCCTTGCTTCTGAAGACGTGAGGTTGCGATGCCAACACCTCTGCCAGCTTGCCTTGCCTCTTCGCTTGCAGGTAGGACTCTGTATCCTCCCTGAGGAGAAGACGTGCGGGTGTCTGCCCACAAATTGCGTGGTCTCCTCAAAGGTCACCGCCCCCGCGGGGGATTGATTCTTCATGCGGGAGGCTTGGGATGGATGCGCAAAATGAAGTCTGCGGGGCTCTGGTTTGGAGCGGAGGATGGAGGAGAGGGGCTGGACCCCGTCCTGCCAGGGATGTTTTCCCTTTGTGCCGCTCGCCGGGCTGCGAGCCGAGGCGTGCGGGAAGCGCGGTGGCACCTGGCTCGTCTCCGAGCAGGTGGAGCCGTGGGAGTGTGAGAGGGGAGACGGCTCCCCGCCGGGTCCGCTCGCTCGGGGAAAGGCAAAGCCGGCCACCGCTCTCCCACCGCCTCCCTCCAGGTAACGGGGAGCGGGGAGGAGGAGGAGGAGGAGGAGGGCTCCCACGAGCTGCAGGGTAGGGTGGGCTTCATCTCCTGGGGGGGTGCAGGGTGGCTCTGGGAGGTGGCAGAGTGCTTGCAGCATCCCGGAGTGGTGGCACTCTGCTCAAGGTCCCCGTTGCCGAGCTGCCTGCACTGCGCACGCCTCTGGAGCGTGAGGCAGCCCCTCCTGAGGCGGGGGGAGCGGGTGCTTGCAGCCCCCACGAAGGGGCTGGGGAGAGGGGAGCCAGCCGAGGATTTGTCAACCGAGCTGTCATCCTTTTAGTTTCCGGGGGGCAGCGCCCGCTCTCGGCTCCCCCTCGAAGCAGCAGCCCGTGCCGGGAGCCTGGCTGCTCCGTCCTCCAGGGTCGTGGAGCACAGCCAAGGTGCAGTGGTGCTCGTGAGAGGAATGGCAAAACCTCTCCCCAGGTTTGCCGTAGCAAAGTTGGGGCTGTTTTGCATTGGAGAAGCAGAACCCCACTCCCCCAGCCTCGCCCGGGGCTGGCAGCCCTGCGGCTACCCCGGCAGGGAGCCTTGCTGGCCTCGCCACCTCCGTGAACGGGCTCCATGCAGCGTGAGAGACCGTGGCCCCGTGTCCCGCACCTTGCATCCAGCCTTGCTGCCTGGCGCTCTGCTCTCTCCTGGGATGAGCTGAGGCTGAGGAAAGCATCGGCCGTGTCGGCACGGGCAGCCGAAACGGCACAGGTGATCCTTAGGGTCGGAATGGAAGACCCGTGTGTGTGTGTCTGCATGCCCTAATCAATGGGTGTGGGAATTTCTTGGGTGCTGTCGTGCCTATGTGTGCCTGCATGTATATGTGTGCGCATATAGATGTGTATATACACGTAGCACTATAGCATCTTGCTACTGCTTGGACCCTGTAAGCGTTTTTCCGGACGATGCCTGCCCGCAGCGAGTGCCCGGTTGCCTGATCTTAGCGAGCCAATCTATGCAGGGATCTCGGGAAAGAACAGTTGGGGTTTTATGAAGCTGGCATAATTTACAGCTAAAATAGCACACCAGAAATATGTCCAATCCAATCTCCTTTGTAATCTTGTTTTCATTTAAGCCTCCAGGGTGATGATGGAGGGAAAGGGGGGGGGGAGAGTAAGGAAAGCAAACTGCAAAGGGAGTTTATTACCCGTGCCAGGGAGATTTGCGTGATGCTCTGTGTCGAGTGACCTCAATTTGCAGAGGTTAAAGCTGGCTGTGGTGCTCCCCCCAGCTTGAAGGGGTGTCTCCCGCCTTCGCTGGGGGTCCTGGCTGCGCGTCCTTCTGCAGATGGCAGCGTGGTGTGCTCGGGGCTGTCCATGCCGTGGAGACATCCCAATGCCTGCTCCCACGACCGGGCGGAAAGAGGGATGGCGACGCGTCGGTGACCATCGCGGTTGTGTTGGCCTCGCCTGCTCGCCGGGAAAAGGCAAGAAATTACCTCGCTGCCTTTACGGGTTGCATTTCTCTTTAGTTTTCAAACCACATATTGGCCCAGATCTCCTGCCAATAGCAGGGAGCGAACTGATAATGCAGCTGCTATTAATAAAGCAGCGTTGTTACATATTCATATCAATCAGACTTCTAATTCCACAACATTTAAAAAAGAAAAGAAAAAAAAAAAAAAGAAGGCAGTGCTTCGGCGGGGCGATGGAAGAAGGTGTCAGTTGGGATGATGTTGGAGACGCATTTCACCAGCCCTGGCAGAACCTGCTCCCCTCACCTTTCTTCTCTCGGGGGTTCCCGTGCTGAGCTGGCCCTGGGGGCCTCTCCCACCATCCCCTCAGCCTTCCCTCTTCCCGCCAGTGCCGAGCTAAAAGGTGGGATCCCAAAGGCAGTTGTGGGATCCCCGGAGCGCTGTCACGGCGGGGAAACGGGAGCGATGCGAGACGGGGGAGCGCTGAATTCAGGCGGGTGGGTTGGCAGGAACGGCTCGGTGCTCTTCTCCATTTTATGTAGAAAATTTCACATATTATGTAAATTGAAAAGCAAAGTATGGAAAATTTGGGTATAAATCTGGGATGTATATATGTTTGTAGAGCCATTAGAGAGGAAAGTATACCACAGAATCCTGGCCAATGGATAAATATACTTATGCTGCCACTCCTGCAATAAAATATGCTTTTTGTCATTGCTACAGTGGGAAAAAAAAAAAGAAAAAAAAAAGTAGTGGCTGCAAAACTGTAGCAGAATTTTATGGCAAGCCATAAATTGGAAGAGATACCTAATTATTCATAGCGTATTACGGAGGTGTCGGTAAATGACTTCACCATCAAGGCCGCACCGAGACTTGCCCGTAAAGCAAAACCCTTTCTCTCACTTCTTAATGATTCAATTCCATGTCCAGATTTGGCCAAATAAATCTTGTGAGGCCGAGCACATTTTCCGTGAACGTTGGTTCTGGAAATTCGCCTTTCCCCCCTGGCTGGGAACGTTTTGAACCGGGCTCTCCGAGTCCTCCGACGAGCCCCGCGGTCCCCGAGCCTTTCCTGGCTCTCTCTCCTCCCTCGGTGCGTGTCCGAGCTGCTCCCATCCCGACTCTGCTTCCTCCGGCTCCCGGCTCGTGCCAGGAGAGGGGAGGACGGTTGTTCCACCGGGTTCCCAGCGCTGGCAGCCCCGGGAAGCGGCTGGCGTCGAGCCCTCCCCGGTTTTCGGTGGCTGCAGCTCACAGTTTCCAAGCAACTCGGCAGCTGCTGGTCTAAAAGCACTCTCGGTAGGGGCATGTAATATTAACCGGAGTTATCAAGAGGAGTGGTGCTAGAGAAGGATGCGGGAAGGGCGGCCGATGTGGTGGAGCCAATATCCTTCTGCCCTCACTCCTGTCTGAAGTGCTTTTAACAAATCGGGAGGGGTGTCTCGGCTGAAATGCCTGTGGAGCACCTCTGCTTCCCAACCCGCTCCTAGGAGCGCTGGGAACAGGGCACCGCCGTCCTGCCAGCTCTGCAGCTGGGACACATGCAGAGGATGCAAAAGATCTTGTTCCTGCCCCAAAGAACTTGTGTCTCAGGCCTCCAAGACCTTTCTCGAACAGGTCTATTCCCTGGCTGTGACACAGCCTACAGCAAGCGCGCCGCTCATCTGGGAAGAGGTGGGAGAAGGGCACTGGGTGGATCAGGCGGGTCCATCTCCCTCTGTGGAAATCCAGCTTCAGTCCATGCCCTGCATCTCCTCTCTGGAGGCTTAACTGCTTCTTCCAGGTCATGCTTCCTTGCTCCGCCTTTATTTCCACTTCTCTTTTGATCCCCACTGTTTCAATGCTCTTGTACATCCTGCACCTGCTTCCACAGAATCACATGGGTTTGGAAGAGACCTCTGGAGATCATCTAGTCCATCCCCATTGCCAAAGCAGGTCCACCTAGAGAAGGTTGCACAGGAACTTGTCCAGGCGGGTTTTGAATGTCTACAGAGAAGGAGACTCCACCACCTCCCTGGGCAGCCTGTTCCAGGGCTCTGCCACCCTCAAAGTGAAGAAGTTTCTCCTCATGTTTAGATGGAGCTTCTTGTATTCAAGTTTGTTGGTTTCCATCGCGGTCTGTAGCCACCTTTGAGCATCCATCCCTCTTCATCTTCATTGTTGCTTGCTCCCGTTGACTTTGGGCTGCAATGGAAGGGCTTGTTCGTGTGAAGACCACAGACTGGTCAGTACTGAGAATTACCACGCGGTGCTGTGTTTGGGTGGAGAGAGCAACGTTGAAGCAATCTCTCCTTCCACGGGCAGCAGCTTGGAGGTTGCTTCCTTCATTCCTTTCCAAGCACAAGCTGGAAAGGCTCCTCCTGCTGCTGCCCACGGTGCCGGGAGGCTGATGAGGTGCTGGTGGGAGGTGGGCCAGGAGCATGCTGCCATCAGCATGTACAACCAGCACTGCCTCGGCTGTCACATCCCGCCTCCCACCTGCTGGGGTTGGACCCAGGTCTCTCTGGAGAAGACCTGAGGTGGTGTCTGGGTGGTATCTACCAGAGCGGGATGCTCTCCAGCCCCGTGCAAGCCTATCCCATCCCAGGGGCAAACAGAGATCCCAGTGCTACACCCTGGCCAGGGACTGGGAACGATCTAGTGGCTCTTTGTCCTATGAGCGATGGGTGTCTCCAAGTATGCTGGTAGCAAAAATCCCCAAACATCTCCAGAGGACCGTGACAGTGCCTGGAAAAGTTTTGATATAGCCCAGGGGGACCTTACTGCCAGAATGCCTGAGCTGTTTTTCCTGAGGGCAGCAAAAATACAGGCTGCAGCTTGTTAGCCTGGGGAGATGGGTGGTGTGTGGGCAGCTGGGGGGAGGCTGGCTGTCAGCAGAAACCCCCTGTAGCATTGCTGTGTGTTCACAGGAGGAGGCACAGCAGGATCTCTGCCTTCATCCCCATCAGCAAAAGCATGGGGAGGAGTGCCGGGATGCTTCCCTGCGGCCAGTTGGCATCAGTGGGAGAGGACAACACCATCAGCAGAGCCTTTTCCAGGTCTTCTGAGCTCCCAGGAGCCTGAGCCCGAGGGAGGAGAGACCCCGTGGTGGGGGCTCACCGGGATGTGAGCTCTGATCCCCAAAGCTAAGCCTTTTCTTTGGCAGAGTGAGCGAGCGTGTCTGGGAGGTGACAGGCAGCCGGGAACAAGTCCGCCTTGTCCGTACTGGAGGCAGGAGCTGCGATCCCACCAGACAGACTTGCACACTCCTCCACAAGCCATCGCTGGTGTGAAGCCACGCAGTGCCAGCGTGCGGATCTGCCACCCTCCAGCCATCCACAGCTGGTGTGTTAAGGCTCCGTGTTAAGATAAAGGCCCGGCAACTCCTCAAACCCTTGGTTTAGGTGTGGGGAAGCCACAGCAGTGGGGCTGGGGTCCTGGGAGCAGCCTGGTGGGGTTGCTGGGGGCAAGGAAGGTGGTGGAGCAGCCTGCAGGATGCTGAATCATAGAATGGTTGGAGTCGGAAGCGACCTTAGAGATCATTGAGTTCCAACCCCCCTGCCATGGGCAGGGACACCTCCGCTAGAGCAGGTTGCTCAAAGCCCCATCCAGCCTGGCCTTGAACACCTCCAGGGATGGGGCATCCACAACTTCTCTGAGCAACCTGGGCCAGTGTCTCACCACCTTCACAGGAAAGAATTTCATCCTAATATCTAATCTAAATCTCCCCTCTTCCAATTTAAAACCATTACCCCTTGTCCTGTCACTGCACTTCCTGACTATAAAG
>VXAK01020496.1:249278-259957 GCA_013399435.1 Arenaria interpres | reverse complement strand
GCAAAATCTGGGTCTCCACCCGCCCTGGAGCACTGGAGAAGATGCTCCACCATCTCTGGCCGGACAGTGCTGGCAGTGGGAGGGGGTCACTGGTGCTCTCCATGGAGACACTCACAATGGGGACTTGCTCCTGCCCGTTGCCGGCGGGAGGGGATGCTGGGCTGCCAGCCCGGTGCGGCAGTGCCACCGTAAATCTGCCTGGCATCGGTGTGTGGGGACGATGCAAAGAGCGTTCCCCGCTTGACTTACGGCTTCTCTGCTCCACGGGGAGAGGAAATAGCATCGCGTGGCTGGCTCTGCTGGCATTTACCACGTCATGAGTTGTCCTTCCTCCCTGTGCAACGTCAGAGGGACTCAGCGAGTGACTATTGCCAGGCAGGCGGGCGTTGGGCAGGGCAGGGACCGGTGTCCCGGGAGCTCAGAGCCGTGTGAGGGTTCTGGTGGCTTCAGTGATGTTGTGAGAAGCGGTTGTTCCCGCTGAGGGATGCGATGTGGTTATGGCCTGGCGGTATCGCATCAGTTGTCCCTGTGAGACCCACCTTGCGCTGGGGAAAATGTGGTGGCCGAGCGTGTTAATGGTGCCACCGCTGCTGATGGCCCTTGTCTCTGGTGCATCACCCTCCATCCTTCCAAAACCAGTTGATTCTTCCAAATCTGCCTTGCTTGCAAGGCTGAAACAGCTTCTCAGGGTCTTCCATGGCCACCAGGGATGGCACCACGCTCAGCTGTTCAGCTGGTGAGTGCAAGGGAGCATGTGCCAAGGCAGGACAGTGCCTGCCTGGTGATTCGAGATTCACGGGTCCACCCTTATCCCTCACCTATCCAGCCTCCTGCCTGCCATGGTGGCTGCTGTCCTCCCAACCCACCCCACATGGTTTTTTGACCCCAACCCTACGCTCTTGTTGCCACTCTCAACCCCTCCGCTCCACGAGAAGTCAACTCTGGTGAGTCTGACTCTGCTCCCCAGGAGCACTCGCAAGGGGAATGGGAAGCACCAAGGTGCCCCGCTCCCTGCCCGGCTTTGAGACATCCCGGCGGCAGCACCTCAACCTCTTCTCTGTCTCCGCACGCTGGGTCTTGGTGGCCAAGTGCCTTCTCCTGTGCCTCGGTTTCCTCATTCTTCCAAAGGGAGCAATAGTGACAGCTCTGGAGCGCTTTGGGAGGAAAGGGAAACGCTGAGCGCCGTTTCTGTCCCTGGTGTGATGGCCAGTGGGCTGTGGTGGCCTCCTAAAGCCCCTGTGCCCAAGGAGGCCCCTCTCTGCATCTCAGCGCTTTGAAGAGACGTGATGCAGCTCTTGGCTAAATGAATTTTTGTTCTCCGCGGCTCTTTTCTTTCCTACTCAGCATTCAGGGAGCGTCGTTTTTGTAACTAAGGTATTTGCATAATCTGTATTTCGTGGTAATTGCTCCCTTTCAGAAGAAGTGCTTATCATCCCATCGGGTTTTGGGGAGCTTGTGCTATCTTTGAGGCCAGGTGAGGAGCCGGTCCCCAAAGGAGGGTGGCTGGGCTGCTGCCCTGTGGCTTGGGGGATGCCTCCCCTGGGGCAAGGATGCTCAGGGGAGCCTTTTGCCCACAGGCTTCTGCTCCATCAGTGATCTCCTGCTGCAAGCCCCTTCCTTACCCCGTGCCTCAGTTTCCCCTTAGCCCCAGAGTCTCCGATTTGGTGGGGGGGGGGAGGATTTTCTCACGCCATATGCAGAGATGGGGTCTCCGTCTCCACCGGAGCTGCCTTCCCAGGGCTGCTCCCTCTCTCCCTGATGCCACAGCATGGGGAAAAGCAGCCGCTGGGAAATGCTTTGTGGCGCTTCAGCAGCTGCCAGCGCAGCAGAGTGGGACGGGAGGTGTGGGGCTGTCACCTGGCCACGCAGGAGATGCCCTTCCATGGGGACGCATGGCTTTCTGCTGTGTGCCACCGCGGCACGGCACCTGGGGGAGCTGGAGGGGGGGTCTCAGGGTGGGGGGCGAGCGGTGGCCAGTGCCTGGCGTGCCCGCGTGCCGCCCCTGCCCACCCGGCAGCGTGACTCACTCCCCGAGCGGCATCTCCCACGCGGCAGCGTTTCCAAGAGACCGAGGAGATGTCTCCGAACGGCGACGGCTGAACGGGGAGCCGGGGTCCTTGTCCCCCGGGGTCTGGGTGTGCGGTGTTCCCCCTCCACCCCCTTCCAAGGAAAATGTCCTGCTGTGGGACAGGACCCCTCCCCGTGACTGGGGTGGCAAACGGGGCAGCCTGCATCGGAGCGGGAAGCAGCAAAGCCTGGTCTTTCCCAGCGTTGGGAAAGGTTGGAAAGGCTGCGAGGAGGCGGCTGTTTGCCGGCCGGGAAGGGAAATGCCCAGCTCTGAGGGCTCAGCCGTCCACAGCCCAGGAGAAGGAGAGGCCGGCGGCCAGCTCTCCGCAGCCTGGCAAGCTGGCTCTTGGGTTTGCTGCCGCCCGTAAAGCGTGGGGAAGCAGAGCCTGTTCCAGTCTTGAATTATTCCTGCGTCTTGCTTCCGTGAAGCCCACGTGTGCTGTTCCGTAGGTCCCGGGATGCCCGTGGGTCTGGGACAGGCGGGAATGCAGACGCCAGCCCAGCCCGTGGTGCAGAGGTTAAAGCATCCCTGTGGTCTCTGACGGCAAGAGGAGAAAAACAGCGCGTCCTCTTCCCGGCGCCCGGGCGGCGTTGGTGCTGCCTGACCTGACTGCTAAGCAGGGGCTGAGGTTTCTCGCAGCACCGATCTTGGTGCGTGCCGAGCCGAGCCGCCCCGTCCTCCCATCCTTCTCCGGGCGGGAGAAGGATGCTGTGCCTGTCCCTGCTCCCCTGCGCCGGCATCCCTCTGCCCTGCAAACTTGGCTCCTCTGTTCTTTTGCCCGCTTTACCCTCCAACCCTTGCCTCTGCGCTGCCATCAGCCAGATGGCAGAGGCTGCTCCTGCCCCGGCACCGATGGTCTCCCCAGCTGAATTAAGTCTCGGTCTATCTGTATAAAATCTCGTCTCATTTATCTTCCTAAAGGCTGGCAGGTAATTCTGTAGTCACCGTCCCTCCTATGGCGCTGGCCTCTCCTCTCTCCCTGCTGGTTTGATATCCTCTCCAGGTTTAATCCCCTGAGGAGTTTACGTCGTCTTTGCAATCCCCAAGGAATGAGGCTGTTAAATCCAGATCCCAGTGCCGGTCTCTCTGGGAAGTCCTTAATTCCCTTTCCCGTTAGCGGGATGCCCAGTTAACAACCCCCCCGTGGCTCCTCTCCTGGTCCTTCTCCCCGCAGAAGTGCTCCGGCTGCGGGGACTGGTTGTGTGGGGCGCGGGGGCTTGGCTGTGGTGGGGTCCATGCCCTCCCCTCCTGGCAGCCCTCCCCTGGCCCCAGCGCCTGGCTCTGTCGGAGCGTCCCCCTCATCCCCAATCAGCCAGACCCGGGGATGGGTGGGCCTGGGACGCTGGGGCAGNAGCAGGCACTGAAGCAGGCAGGAGTGGGGTGCTGGGTGGGAGGGAGGATAGATGAGGTGCTGCCACCTGGTCCCTTGGTCCCCAGCATTGTGTAGCCGTCGAGGCCAGGCTTGTTCCACCTGAAATGGGTAGAAATTGAGGTTAGTCCTGCTGGGTGGAGCAGCACCTCCAGCAAGCCCCTTGCTCCCCCAGCAGAGCTCAGGCTGCTTGATTTTGGGAAGGAGTTAAGAGAGTTAGGGCTAATAGAGATAAGTCGGGAGGTGTATCGGTAGCAGATGGAATTACTGGTGTCACAGGGGATCTGCAGAGTGCTGTGGTTATACGTTGCAGGAGGCATCTGGCTTTTCTCACCTTGTCCACAAATTTAACTTACTGTCTCTCCTGAGGTAGCGTGAGCTCAGGACGAGATGAGGAGGAGGTAAGTTTTTGCTGATCGAAAGCAAATCCAACACATGATGTTTTTCTGAGCAAACACTGGCATTGCGGGAGGGCAGGAGAGGCCAAACACGGCTTTCTGTGGTGGAGTAGACCTGTCTGAGGGCAAGGCAGGGTTGGGAAGGGGCTGGGCAGCTCGGCGAGGGCTTGTGGAGCAGCTTGGGGTGAGATCCACCTCTTCCCGGGCATGGGAATGAACTCCTGGATTCTGGAAATATCGTTGAGGCACTCAAATGCAGAGATGGATCTGAAGAGGCAGCTGCTGGGGGCAAAGTCCTGGTTCTCAGGCAGGAAGTGGAAAAGGCTCAGCTGACTGGGAAGCTCTTCCCGATGCTGGTTTGGGTTGGGGTCTCTCCTGCTGCTTGAGTCCCAGGGGCAGCCAGGCCATCAGGAGTGGCTAAGCCAGGGGTTGGACATNGTGTTCACCCCACACCCTGCAGACCCCCTGCTTTGATTCCTTCCATGGGGAGTTGGGCGATGCCTCCCACACCAGGTAGGGCTTCAAAGCACTTTGCACCCAATGCCTTGCCTTGGGGACCCCACGGACCCCACAGACCATCTCCCGAGCAGGGTGGACATGGGGAGGCTGCGCAGGGAGCATCTCCCAGGCTGTGGGCTCTCGCTGGCAGAGGATCCTTTCTACAGGTTAGACAGAGGACACTTTGAACTGTTCAGTGCTGAGTTGTTTTTTGTGCTTTGCTTTTTTTTCTTTCTTTACCTCCTGCCTTTAATGGGAATTGTATTCCGTGCGTGGAGCAGCTGGTAATTCTCCTCCTGGCTGCTGCCGCGTCACCTCCGAGCAGGTCTCGTGAGACTCCTCTTTTCACTGGCTGTACAGAGAACTCGAGCAGAAGAGCCTTGGGTCTGCTCCTGCTGTAACCCCACTGATTAGAGGAGACGTTTCTGAGAAGGTGTTGGATACCTGCCTGGGGTGAGGACACAGAGAACAGACCTTGCAAGCAGCATCCCCATCCTTTTAGATGCTGTCTTCGACCTGGGGATCGCAGCCAGCACAGCACAGCGTGTGCCTCACTGATGCTTAACAGCAATAAAACACTGAGGTTTTTTTATTTAAAAAAAGGTGCTTTCTTTAGTCAAAACCCTCTAGTCCCAGAGCGGACCCAGACCTGAGCTGGGTGAGGGAAAGGAGTGTTCCCCAAAGAGTTGGGACCGTCTTGGTGATGGTCCCTCCATCCTTGGTGAGGGTTCCTCCATGGAGGGAGAAGGACCTTGTGGCTGTGGGAGAGAAGCTGGATGCTCCGGTCTCAGCTCGCATCCCTTGGCTCTGTAAGAGGAAGATGCTGGAGTTTGCTTTGGCTCGGCTTTTCAGGGGAGCTCTGTTTATGGCGAGGCCTTCCCTTGTTACCTGCTCACGCAGGATGAGATCCAAGTTAGACAGTCTCCGCTCACGCTGATACTAATAACTTGCCTGTGTTTACCTGCCCCCGGCAATATCCTTGCAAACGAGGTGTCGGCAGGGATGCTGGCGTGTGCGAGCGTCCTGCCTGGGGGTTTTACAGGACCAATAAAGCGAGGCTGGGGCGTCTGGTCAGGAGGAATCACGCCGGCATCCAGCCAGAGAGACAGTGGCATGTCGGGAAGGTCCATCTCCCGGGCGGGTTTGAGATGACAGCGTCTCGTCATTTGCTCCTTCACCCGGCGCTTGTTCAACAGAGGGTCCTTGAACTTCTCGTCTGCAAACCACAGCTCTGGCAGGCTCCTTCAAGGCCAGGCTGGATGGGGCTTTGAGCAACCTGGTCTGGTGGGAGGTGTCCCTGCCTAAGGCAAGGGGGTTGGAACTCAATGGTCTTTAAGGTCCCTTCCAACCCAAACCATTCTATGATTCCTCTGTGGGAAAGGCAGCAGTTTTTTACCCAAGCTTCAGCGCAGGGTGCTTCCTCGGGAATCACTCTGCTTGGCATGAAGAGCTAAGATCAGGTACGACGCCTGTGGGTCTCCCAGTCCCCCCGTGGGATGTGGCAGCAGAGCCCTGCTCCTGCCTGTCCGGGAAGGAGCTGAGCCAGACAATCTCTGATCTCCCAGTCCTGCACAGGGCGTAAGCGATGCCCACAGCTCCGAGGAGACTGGGAAGCATCTCTCGGTCAGTAATGCCACGTCTCTGCCTCGGTGGCCCCAGGTTTTATTTGGAAACTGCCCCTGGACCCTGAGGCTCTTATACCCATGGCCTCCGATACGCCTTGACCACTGCGTCTGCAGCAGCAGGACTGGCGGGGCTGTGTGAGAAGGTGACCAAGGTCTTGGGAGCATCTCATCTCTGTCCTGCATGTTTGTGGTACCACCTGTTGTCACCGAAAGCACCACTGTGTGATCCATCCCCAGAGTGAGAACGGGCTGGCGGGGAGCCATGCCTCCGGGAGATCTCCTCCTCCTTCCTCTGCCGTGGGCGCTGGCTCCAGGGTTTGCAGATGCTCTGGGTCAGAAGGTTTTGTCGCTCCTCCTTTTTAATTGCAGTGAGGATAAGTCATTTTGTGGCTGAGCACAAGCATGGGAAGCCCATGAGCAATTCTTCCCCCCCAGCTTTCCCAGATGGATGCCCATCCTAGCCCCAGGACAGAGCTTGTAGCCCCCGTCTCCCCGTGACAATGAGCTGCTGGCAGCCAGGCCGTATTAAGGACCAACTGGCTCAGCTGCTGAGAGCGTTTGATTGTTGTTGTTGTCATTCTGATTACCTTTTTTATAGGCTAGCAGAAGGATTGTAATCTGGACAGTGAAGTAGGAAATGGGAGAAGCTGTGCCCGGAGCTCGCTGAGGAGGCGGCGGGGGCTGGTGGCTCCTTGTCCACGTCCCTGGGAGCTGGTTTTGATGCTTTTGCCCAAACTAGGAGTGTCAGGGAGAGGCGTTGCTGGCCCAGCCTCGCAGGACTGCAGCTGCCCCTTGTGTTATCCGTGGCCCAGCTGGTGCCCAAACAGACAGCGATGCTTAACCCCAGCCTCACAGCTGCCTGGAGCCGGTCACTGCCGCAAAGCACCGACCTGAGCAGGCAGAGGAAGGGGCAGCGAGCTCCCAGGGCCAGGCTTCAGCTCTCCCTCCCGCTTCTTGTGACACAGGACGGACAAAGTCATCCCATGCGTTCCCGCCAGCAGCTACGAATTGTCATTCACCAGAAGTGCCAAGGTGACAGCTGTGGAGACCACGGGCAGTGGTTTCGCTTGCAGATGAGGAGCAGCGTAGATCCTGGCTCTGCGATGCTCTCCGGATGAGAACCCGGCCGATGTGAACAGCCGTGGTGGTTCAGGGAGCCACCGCTGCCGTGCCAGGCTGTGCCACCTCTCCTGCGAGGCTCAGCCACTGCCTAGCAGCGGGTTCGACCTGCCACAAAATCACAGAATCACAGAATGGTTTAGGTTGGAAGGGACCTTAGAGATCATTGAGTTCCAACCTCCCTGCCATGGGCAGGGACACCTCCGCTAGAGCAGGTTGCTCAAAGCCCCATCCAGCCTGGCCTTGAACCCCTCCAGGGATGGGGCAGCCCCAGCTTCTCTGGGCAACCTGTTCCAGTGCCTCACCACCCTCACAAGAAAGAATTCCTTCCTAATATCTTATCTAAATCTCCTCTCTTATAATTTAAAACCATTACCCCTTGTCCTGTCACTACACTTCCTGACAAAGAGTCCCTCCCCAGCTCTCCTGTAACTCCCTTCAGACACTGGAAGGCTGCTATAGGGTCTCCCCGGAGCCTTCTCTTCTCCAGGCTGAACAACCCCAGCTCTCCATCCCTCTGATCATCTTCGTGGCCCTCTGCTGGACCCATTCCAACAGGTCCATGACCTTCCTGTGTTCAGGACTCCAAAGCTGGACACAGTACTCCAGGTGGGGTCTCACGAGCGCAGAGCAGAGGGGTAGGTATTAGCGGTAAATGGGTTTGTTTCAGTCCCCCTTGGTGAAAGCAAAGTGGTGGATCTGTTTACTGCAGGGGCACAGACAGGGGCAGATAACGTGTGCCAATGGAGGGGATGGGGCTGGGGAGCAGGGCACTTGGCCAGCCCCAAGGGGACTGGAGTGGGGAGGTGTCTTGCCCCATTCTAAGCACCCATTCAAGGTGCCACTACCTTGCTGGGGATGTGTTTCTGGAGGGCTGTTGCAGCAGGGGTGTGAGGTGGCCCAGGGCTGTCACACAGGACCTCCATCACTCACCCTGATGTACCCACAGCCCCCTGCCCCCTGTGCCAGCCCCAGCTCCAGGTGCCCGACAGGGAGCCGGTTGGCTGTTTCAGCCTGATCCCGTAGGTCCATCATAGAATCATCTAGGTTGGAAGGGACCTTCAAAGTCATCTAGTCCAACCATCAACCTAACTCTGACAAAAAAAACATCACTAAACCATGTTCCCCAGCACCGTGTCAACCTGTCTTTTGAACATCTCCAGGGATGGTGCCTCAACCACTTCCCTGGGCAGCCCATTCCAATGCTTGATAACCCTTTCAGTGTAAAAATTCTTCCTAATATCCAACCTGAACCTCCCCTGGTGCAACTTGAGGCCATTTCCTCTTGTCCCATCACCTGTGACTTGGGAGATGAGACCAAACCCCACCTCTCTACACCCTCCTTTCAGGGAGTTGTAGAGAGCAATAAAGGTCTCTCTGCAGCCTCCTTTTCTCCAGGCTGAACAACCCCAGCTCCCTCAGCCTCTCCTCATCAGACTTGTGCTCCAGACCCTTCACCAGCTCCGTTGCCCTTCTCTGGACCTGAGATCATGGTCTGTAAAGCCCACAGGCAGCAGATCTTGGGCATCCTGCTGCAGAAGAGATGCAAGGGGCCAGGTGACAGAAGCAGTGGCCGGTGCCCCTTGGCTATGGGGTGCCCAGAGAGGTAATGGAGGGGAGGCAGTGCTCCCACACTGCGGGGGCTCTGGGTGCTGTGGCACAGCAGGGGTGGTGCAGCCCCGTGGTGGTGTGGGTTGCAGGGCGCCGTGCGGTAGCGTGTTGCAGTTAATGCTGTGTGACAGTTTGACAGGTCCTCCCGGGACAGCCGGAGCTGACATGCCATCTTCAGAGCTGTCGCTCTCTGGCTTCCGCACTACGGCGTTTATCGTAAACAGTTGGCGTGGGTAACTCTTCCCCTCAGCGTTTAAGGAGCGAGAAGGGCTGTGGTTTTATTGGCATGTCCTCAGGAAGATGCTCGGCCCTGCATTAATCGGCGCTGGGCTGTATCCTCCCGGGATGGAGCCGGCTGGGGGGAGGGCAGAGAGGAGAGGGGTTTAACATCTCCCTGGTCTGAGGAGGTGATGGCAAGCATCTCCCTTAGAAGATTCAGGGCTCTGGCAGGAGCTGAGCATTGCCCCTGACCAGCCCCAGCGAGGGGTTTTGTACCCACTGGGGTGAGCCGTGGCTGCTCACGGTGCCCTGGCTGGGGAGTGCGTGGGGATGGCATCCCCTCCTTGAGGCTGGGGTGGCCACTGACCCCCGCCAGGCTCAGGGAGCCGCTTTAGGAAGGAAGGGGCTAGAGATGCTCACGTGGGGCTTACCCAGAGAAGGTCCTTGAGGCAACTCCAGCCCAGCCCCACAGTTAACCCTGGAGCTGGATGTGGAGCTGCCCGTGTAGAACACAGGAGCAGAAGGACTTATCGCTGCCTCCAGCAGCCACCTGAACTTGACCCAGGGTGTGAGCAGTGTCCTGTGCAGACCACTGTCCCCCTGGCAGGAGCATGAGGTGCCATCACAGACCAGCCCCGGGGTCGGGGGATGCTTGCAGTCCCATGCCTTCCATTCCTCTGCTCTGCCAGGTGCTCTTGGTGCTTTCCAAGAGTGGTGAGGCTCCTGGTGCTCCAACCCTTTCACTCTCGGAGAGAAACAAACCGGGAACACGCACGGCAAAGCAGGATTACCGGCGTGTCTGGAGAGGCAGGGAGGTGGAACAAGACAGGCTCTGACAGCTCTGCTTTCAGGAGGTCTGCAAGAGATGAAGCAAGGTGTCAGCCACGCACAGCTCGTCCTGCAGAGCATCAACCCCCGTTTTGCCTGGCTGCCCTTCGGCACGCACAGCCTGTCTGCCTCTCAGGAGCTGCCTGGATCTACCTGTCCTGGCCGTGAAATGCGTTTGGGGTGGGCTCGGGGTGGGGGCAGCCGTGGGCTGCTCCCCCCTGGGACGGTGGCTGAGCGATGGGGACACACCGGTGCCGGCAGTGGGGCTGGGAAGCTGCATTTGTTTCCAGGTGGAATCATGCTGGGGGTTGTGCCGTGTTCCTTGTTAAGAGGTCAGATACGATATTTGCTCGGCAGAAATCAGCTCATCATCCACCTCTCCCCTGCCTGTCTCTCTGTCCATCCCTCCCAGCTCCTTCACGTAGCGGCCGAGCAGCATCTGTAGGGAGAAAGAAATATCTGTCCGGGAGATTTGGGTTGCTCTGCAGGGCTGTAAGGTCAGGAAAGCAAAAGCCGGTGCTTGCTATGCAGAGCACGGAGCCGGTGAGCCGGGCAAGCAGGTATTTAGCCGCAGCTGCGCGGGCTGGCTTTGCAGTGGGGAGGGGGCTTGTATCCACAGGAGGGGGGAAGCGATGCTGCCAGGGCCAGAAGGGGCTGGTAGGTGAGCTGGGGAGATGGAGACACACTGAGCTCCTGGGTGGGACTCGCTGTCCCCCATGCCGGCCAGCCAGGCGGTCAGAGGTGCCGGCGGGGGGGACAGCGGGGCACCCACCCTGCTCTGTCCCCCCCCCTCCCCGAGTTGCCTTCTCTCAGCTGCTCTGCGCCCAGGTTATTTTAGCTTTGATTCCGCTCCAAAATTGCCTTGGCTGAAACTCGGTCTCTATTGTTTTCAGTCCGCAGGAGCATCATTGAACGTGTCAAAAAGATAAATTGGAGAAAAGGAG
>VXAK01020496.1:226722-249262 GCA_013399435.1 Arenaria interpres | reverse complement strand
AAAGATAAAAGAGAGAAAGCGGGAGGGGGGGGGGGGGGGGCGATGGAAATAAAGTCAGAGGAGAGCAATGCGGTTGGTGGGGAGAGCTGTGCCGGTTGTGGTCTCCCAGGGCAGCTGCCTGCGTCAAGCACACGTTCCCTTCCCAGAGGCAGCTCCTTGCCCTGCTGCCCAGCTCCATCCCCGCAGCCCTGTCTCCAGCAGGACATCCCTTTTCTGCAGGAGAGGTTTTTCCCCTCGGGAAAGCTCGTTTAGGCTCAGTGTCTGCCTTTTGAGCCTGGTTTGGCGGCGCTGGGAGCCTCCGAGACCCTCTCTCTTGTGCCTGCCCTGGCTGGGGCTCAGACGCCGGGTCCAGCCCGGTGGATGGCGAGCTAAAGCCCCTGCAGATCAGCGGGAGCACCATAGCAGGGCTCTGGAGATGAATAGGTAGGAGGGAGTGAGACAAACCCAAGCAGGACAGACAGTGGGAAGTGTCCTGAGCCCTGGGCTCGGAGCAGACCTGTCTGTGTCCCCAGGGGTTTCACTCACTGGTGGGGTTGTGCACATCCCAGGGTACAGCATGCTGAAATGCCTGGTGTAGGGTCCATGGAGCTGGGGAGTCTGCATGGGTTGGCTCAGGCTACAGCCCAGGTTCTCCAAGGAGTTCAAGGTGCCCCTGTCCAAGTCGTCCAAAGAGGGTTCAGGCTTCTGCGTCCCTGGAAGGATCAGACCTGAGGATGAGGTTTTGGGGTTTTGTGTCCATTTGGGATTATCAGTCACTGCTGGAAGACATGACTCCTGGAGCCAGCACCGGGGATGTGGCATTGAACAACTCGGGACATGGTGTTGTCCCAATGCCTTCACTATTGCCAATGCCATCAGTGTCCTCCAGGACACAGCTATCGGGGGAAATTCCCAGGGGGATCGGGAGGGTTAAATCCCACCAAGGCGCCGGGACCCCTGGTTTGGCTCCCGGGAAAAGTGCTCGCGGTGAGCTATGGGAGGTTGAAGAGGCGGTTGTTGCTGCTGCTGGGGACGCCGGGGCAAATGAATAGCCTATTAAATAAAATGTCAGCCAGCAACGGATGAGGACTGGCATTGCTTTTTCAGCTCGCATTTTACAGAATGAATCTCCTTGTGCGCGGTTGATTTGCATATTCAAAATAGGCCGCAGCGGAGGGGCTCTCCTCTTGAACCCGCTGACACCGAGGGCTAAATTGTGTAAATTTGGTTATCCAAACACTCCTCTAAGTTACTGGAATGATCTAACGACATAATCCGTTGCCGGAGGAGACGGGTTTTCAGAGCCTAAGCCCCTTTGTTTCTGGAAACGACGTCAACTCGCGCGTGAGAGATGAAGCCGAGGAACTGCCGGCAGGAGCTGAGCTGGGTCCCGTGCCGGGGCAGGTGAAACCATTCCAATTGCCTTTCACACCTGAAAATGGGGAAGAATTGATGTGTGTGAGAACTTCAGGTGGCAAATACTGAGCGGATCCCGTTAAATAAGGCTGCTTTCAACCAGAAACTGATTTGTAAGGGCTGATTGAGCTAATTGCTACAGCAGGCACTCGGAAAGCCACCAGATTCCTACGTGCAGCAGGAGTGCTGAGGTTTGCTGCCATGAAGCTCGGTGTGTAGGTGCCTCCAGCAGCAGCCGCTCCAGCATCTCCGTCGGGAGCCATGCGAGGGGACGTGGCCGGCGTGCCAGCTCCAGATGAGGCAAACTCGTGCCATTGATAATTTATAGATCATTTAGCCTGGGTTAGAAACCTGTCAGGGGTGTTTCTCTGCGTTCCCTATGCTTTCCAAACGCCGCGGTGCGTGCGGAGCGCGGGGAGAGCCAAGCCGGCGGCGGAAGGGGGACACCCACACAGCACGTGGGTAACGAGCATCTCACTCTTGCTGGTAATTTGGTCCCATCTGGTACGGCAGGAACCAAAAGGTTGCGCTGCCACCTGTGCTCCTTCTTCTGCCACAGCCGGGCGAGTGCTGCCCGGGATCCGTGTGCCAGTGGGCAACCTGGTGGGTGACCGGCGGGGATTTGTGCCGTGGGCAGGCTGTGGGTGGCATTTGGCCTGGTGAAAGGGAGGCCCTTGAGGGCACGTGTCCCACGGGGGACCGTGTGTGTGTGCATCCCACGGGAGCCCCGGGAGCCTGTGTGCCACGGGGGGGCCACATGTGTGCGCATCCTGTGGGGGGCCACGTGTGTGCGCATCCCACGGGGGACCACGCATGCCTGCATCCCACAGGGAAGCGTGCTTGCCTGCGCTCCACGGGGGCCCTAGAGCATGTGTGTCACGTCGTGCCACTGCAGGAGCAGCTCCGTGTCCCCGTGCCCGTGTCCCATCCCTAGGAGAGCGCCTTCAGGTGACTCGTGGGCGAGGAGGCGTGCGGTTGCTGAGACGCGCCTGTCTCCTGTCGACAAACAAGAGAGACGCCGTCTCCCGAGGCTGCCGGTTCGGTGCGACGTCTGTACACACACACACACACACGTGTGGAAAACAGAGTTTGCGTGGGCGGCTGTGCCTCTAAATATAGGCCTGGCTACCTGGGAAGCGGGCTGGACTCGCAAGCCCCCCTCGCAGAGTCCCCCTCCTCGCCCTGCGCCCCGGGAGCGCGCCGGCACAGGCAGCACGGCTTGGAGCAGGTTATAAAGAGATTATAAAGAAGTAAAAATTAAGCCTCTCAGCTAGAAATACCGGCAGCCCCAGGCTGAACGCATGGCGCTCAAAGGCTCCCCCTGCTCCTTTGCTTTTTTTCTGGTTTTTAATAGTTTTGCCTTTATCAGGCATCAGCTCAAGAGCTTTACTGAGCCTCGGAGCATGGAAAGGGCTGCTGGAAAAGGCAGGGGTGGAGGGGGACCCAGTGATGCTGTTTGTTGCCTCCGATAAGCGGGTTCCTGTGTAGGGTTGAGGCTGGTGACAGTGTTGGGGGCTTGGTGGGACAGTCCCTACTGCCATGCAGGCAAGCCCATGGCCCAGCTCTGCCATGGGGACCTTCTTGGTTGGCTTGGGGGGGGACCTTCTCGCCAATGCTGTGCTGCCAGAAATGCTCTGGGGTTGGCTACCTTTATGTGAAGGCGAGCTCTCACCATGGACAGGCTGGCAGGGCTCAGCCATGGGTCACTGGACCACACTGGGGGGTGCTGGGTGAGTTCAGTGGGTCTGACCCACACTCATTCCGCAGCCAGGGGCTGTCACGCAGCCATCTGGGTTGGGGATGTTGCTGTCACTTCTGTGGTCCTGCATCCTCCCTTGGCATCCCTTCCCCCAGGCCCCTTCTCTGCGCTGTGCTGGGTGGAGATAGCAGTCCCGAAAACCTCCAGCAAGTCATCAGCTGAGAAAATTGCTCTCTGTAAATCCAGAGTGAAAGTCCTGGCATTTGCGAGGGCCCAAAGGAAAGGGCTTGATTGGATTTTCAAGCCTCTTTCTGCAGCGCTGGGAGAGAGGGGCTGACAGCCTCCCTGAATCTTCCTCACTGCCACCTGGGAGGGGATGCAGGCTGTGCCCTCTCGCTAATGGGATGTAAAGGATCCATAACTTACCCCCCTTTATTTAACTCCCCTCTGGACTTTGTATGCAGCAGTACATTTCTCCTCCTGCAAATCTTTCGGAGCAAGGCAGGGAGCTATGGGTCCTTCGCCCTGTGCCCGGGCAGGCGTGGAGGGAGCTGTGCTCCTGTTGAATTGCCGCTGGAGAGGAGCTGCCACGCTGGGCAGCAGCCAGATCCTGTCCCCACAGCTGAGGACACACTGTGTGCACGTGGGGTCTCTTGCAGGAAAGGCTCAGTTTGGGTTCAAGCTGACTGTGGCAGCATGAGAGGGGCAGGAGCACCTGGGGCTGGCACCCATCGCCCGGTGAAAGCCCCTTTCTCCCCATGGGGCCAAGAGTGGTTTCTCTCCGGTGCCACCAAAAAGCGAAATTAATGCAACATGGAGGTCTCCCTGCTTAAAATCGGGGAACGCAGGAGCTGAGTGGTTCCATCAGCAGCAGTAACAGGGAGCAGCCAGGCTGTGGTGGGGAACGGGTGTCACTCCGAGCCCCCATCGCGCGGCTGAAGTGTCACGCGAATAAGGGAGAAAAGTGCTGCGAAATTTATTCCATCGCTCCTTATCTCTGATTAATCCTCTTATGCGTTCGTCTCGTTTTAGCCCAGCGTTGACTGTCTGTTTACTGTATCCCTATAGTCCTCGCAGAGATAAAAACCCCTCCGAGTCTGTAACGTCGTCCCCAGCCCTGCCCTGGCTGGGCGAGGGGGACTCCTGCCCACTGGCACCGGTGGAGCACCGCCGAGGAGAGGACCAAGGTAACGTGCCCATGGTCACCGCGGCCGATGGTAGCAGCGGAGAGACTGGAAACCAGTTCCTCCCAGGCCCTAGATTAGTGCCCAGCCGCTTGGGCATCCCCGAAGGGAAAGAAAAATACCCTAAAAAAAATTGTCCCGCGGGTTGGCTTTGCAGCCTGCGCTCGGGGCACACGCTGAATGTGCTAGAGAGGAGATGGGCTTTCCTCTCGCCATGCTTCCCTCATTGCAGGCAGATTTTGGGATTCCCTGCCAGGGAAGCACTGCCCAAGTCCCTCTCCTCTGGCCCAGGCTCTCCAGCTCAGCTCGGTTTTGCCAGCAGCCCCAGGGCAGCATCTTCCCTGCCTGCTGCCGGTGAGGCAGGAGCAGAAGTCTTCTGTGCCTGACATTGTTGCTAAAGGATTTTGCTTTCATCCTCTCCTCGGCAAGATGCTTCTCCAGCTGGGGAGAACAAAAAATCCCTTAAACAGCCAAAAATCGTAGGGAAAATTGGAGGAGAAAATGGTGGGAGCTGCCCCCAGGTAAAAACAATTTGCATTTATCAGAGAATGGTGTCTGTAACAGCGTGGAAACCCCCACAAATGCGGCAACCCGCTGTCTTTGGGGGGGCATTCAGACAGGTTGCACAGCACCCCAGTTTGTGCGGGCACGGCCAGGCTGTGTGTGCGGACACCTTGGAGGTCTTCATCATCTCATCTTCGCTCCCACAGGTACCCGATGCCCCGCGGCGCCGCTGCCGAGCGCCTGCCCTGGAGCCCCACTGCCTCCTGAAGGCTCCCAGTGTCACCCCGGGGCACCAGCAAGTGGGGTCCCATCTCTGCCACACTCACACGCGCCTCGAGGAACCCTCGCCAGTGGCCTGACACACGCAGGTGGGTACGCGTCCCCTCGGCGTGCCGGAGACCTGGGCTCAGGTCCTCTGTCCCGCTGCTCATCCCCATCACACTCCTCTTGGTGTAAATTCTCCCAGGTTTTGGCAAGCTATAGCGTGGGAATTTTGGAGGCCTCTGCCTTTGGTGGCTGGAAATTGCTTTTCAAACCCAGTTGAATTTACAGCCTCCCCAGCAGCTTGTCGCAGCGAGCTCCAGGGATTAATTGGCTCTTGGGTGGCAAAGTCCTGCCTTTTCTACATGTTAAACCTCCTTCCGCCGGTGCCCTCTAGTTCTCATGTGGTGCCGTCTCCCTGCCCTGTGTCAGGCTGGTTTTAGGGGCCCCATCGTGGTTCCTCACCTTCTTCTTCTCTCCAGGCTGGACAACCCAAGTCTTAGATGGGGCAGATGGTGTTTGGGAGTATTTGCCTGTGGAAGGTGTGGTGCAGGCTGGCTTTCAGATTCTCGGTTGTGTTTCTGGCTGTGTCTCACGGGGCTTGTTTCGGGACAGTCTCTCCTTTTGCAGAAGCTGTTTCTTCTGCCCGTGGCAAGGGGGTTGGAACCAGGTGATCTTTAAGGTCCCTTCCAACCCAAACTATTCCATGATTCTATGATTCTGTTGAGCTGAGCGTGTCTGGTGCAGGGTTCTTTGTTAGCCACGCTAACAAGATTTTCTGTTATGTTATGCTTTTTCTGTGTTTTCTGTTAATGAGCAGCATTAATTTGGGAATGGCCCCTCTTGCCCTCCAAGATGCAGCTCTGAGTGCCAGGTCAGGCTGGTCTCACTCCCTTCCAGCGGGGGCTGAGCCCCTCTCCATCCCTCTCTGCCACCCCTGGGCTATCACAGATCCTGGAATTTCCACCTGACCACCCCAGTCCCTCCCTGCCCCTCTGGCCGTGTTTATCTCTAGCTGAGATGCCGATGCTGGGACCGTTTAAAAGGCTGCGGGCTGAGCAGCAGGGAGAGCTGCGGCTGCTGCCCGGAGCCAGGCTGCGGCTGCCGCTTCATTATTTACAGCTGCCTTTGGCCGCTCGCTGGCTTCTGGAGCAGCTCAGCCCCGGCTGTGCTGGGGGGGGGGATGCTGCTCGCCGTCTGCTCGTTCCTGCGCCGAAAACCCACGGCATTTTTGCCCTCGGATGGTTGCCATCTGGCACCCGACCTCTGGACCAGCAGCGTACCTGGCGTACCTGCCAGCCCAGGACAGACCCAGCGCCAAGGCTGGAGCTAACCCTTGCTAACCCTTTCTGAAGAGCTCGACTGATTTTTTTAGATTGCTTCCTAACGTCAACAACAAATCTGAGCTGGAGCACAGGGGGTAAAGTCCCGGGCCATATGGCAGAGCCATACACAGGCTGCAGTTCTCTAGGCTGGGTCCATGAAGGACTTCAGCTGTGAAGGCATGGGTCATTCTACTGCCTTTTAATGTTGGTCTCAGCCAGGCTGGCACCCCTTGGTCCAGCCCTCCTCGCTTCAGCAGCCGTTAACTGCTGCCAAAGCAAGGGCAGGCGTTACCGGGCCATCAAACACCACCTCCCTGTGCATGGCGTGTCTGAGCAGCTTCACGGTGGGCTGGAAGTACAGCATCTGCTTGCCCTTGCTGGGGGACGCCTGACATGTTAACGTGGTCCAAATGGCGTCTTCCAAGGTGACCAGACGCTTGCTGGGTGCAGATGTGCAGGGCTGGTGGAGCAGAGATGCACGTCACGGCAGATCCCGAGCCGGCCAGCTCTGCCTCCTCCGCTCCTGTCCCCACCGTTGGTCCTCGCTTGCCCTGGCAGCCCTGGGGGGGGGCTTCATCTGAGATGGAGACCAGCGTGCGAGGCTGGAACTGCCATATGCTCCTTATAAAAACACTTCTTGGCCCGTTCCCCGGCGTTTCCTGCCGCTGCCACGCGTGCTCAGGATCCCACATGCCTCGCAAGCCGTTCACCAACTGCAGCCCGGCAGATGGAGGAGCCGGGCACGGTTTTGCAGCAGGAGAGACAGGAATCCACAGGCTCTGTTTGTTCTCGAGGTGCTCACGGCAGCAGAGGAAGGGGGAGGAGAGCTGGCACCCACCTCTGCAGCGCCGTCTGTGCAAAGGGCCCCTCCGCAAAAGGCTCGAGACCTTTCCATGCCCACTGCCCATCATGGGGCTCAGCCCTAAGCCCTTCTTCAGCTGCAGGAAGCGTTTCCACTTGGTGCCGTCCTGTTTAAAGAGGGTTGGAAATGGTGGGAGTGTTCCTGGGTAGATGGAGATCGTTTCTTCTCCTAGGCAGGTGGTACTGGTTTGTTGTGATGGCTTTTCCCGTTAGCAGAGATGGTCAGTCAGCCCTAAAAGCAGGGAGAAAATCAGTCCTCAGAGGGCGCAGAGGTTTGTTGCAGTAGGGAATTAAAAAAAATGTACATGTCAGCCTTTGGAGTAACTCTTACTCGGTTTTCATACGTCTGGGGCAGAATAAGGGGCTCTGGATTCAGCTTCGGGGGGGTCTGAAGGTGCTCAGGAAGCTGAAGGCACATCCCTTGGCAGCGTATCGTGGTGAGGAGTGACCGGACGGAGATGATGTCTCTTTTATCTTGGGTGGCAGAGTGTGACCGGATTGGTGTCTGAGCTCTGAGCATGGAAGATAAGTGTCCAGGCCCCGGGAGAGGGGATATCTTCATGCCGTGTTGAGACACCGTGAAGAGCCGGGTGAGAAGAGAGACATCCTCCCGCAGGGACACGTCCATGGTGGGCTCCTGCTGCTGGTAGGCACAGGGGGGGCTCTTCTGGTGACTCCTCCTTGTGCTGAGCCATTTTCCAATGACACCTTGTGTCTCAGTGGCATTGTGCCACGGTGGTCCCCGGGGATGCAACACAGCCTCTCGGGCTGGTGGCAGACAGGAGCAGGCCAGAGACATAGGCAGGGTGGGGACATGGACACGAACTGGGGTGGGATGGGGTAAGCGCTGGTCTGTGCCCACCGAGGCTGGGGGGGGGTGGGGGTTTTCCAAGCAGCTGAGCCCAGGATAGGGCTGAGTTTGGGGTTGGATGCTGCTGATGGGGCAGAGCTGCTGAGCTCCAGGGGTTGTTTGATGCCCCAGTTCCCTGCTGTGAGAACAAGGCTGAGATTTGCAGCCCAGCGCGCTCCTCTTCCCGGGAATTAGAAAAAGAAACACAAAACACAGGCTTCAGGGAAGTGATGGCTCCTGCCGTCCTGAGGCGCAGCCAAGCTGTAATTACCAGTGTTAGGGAGAGCGTCACCTGCTGCTGGTTCTCTCCGGCCTCTTGCTCTGGTCCGGGGCGAGCACATGTTGTGGCCCAAGCCCAGCGTGGGAGAGCTGCCGAGGGAAAGGCGCTCGGAGCCACAGCCCGGGGAAGGCATGTCGTACCCGCTGCTGAGCACATTACTGCTTCTCCGGGAGTGGATAAGTCCTGCTTACGAGGACGCTGGTCCTCTTTTATTTAATTTCCTGGTAATGCTTCTGCAGCGTCAAAGTCTTATCAGGAGAGGAACAGCTTAAGAGCCTGGTAAAAGAGTTTTATTGTCAGTATCCAGCTCTTTATTCCCCTCTTCCCTTTAAGGCTGGACAGCAGGCTGGTTGTGGCTGAAATGAGGTGTGCTTTCTTTTCCTTTTTTCTATTTAAGCTTCAAAGATTTCCCCCGCTAACCTTTTCTGATGGTAATTGAGAGGCTGCTGTTCCTGGGCAGTCATCGGAGGCCGCAGACCTCTGTGTGGGGAGGAGCAGGGGTGAGACCCGCTTCCAAATTGCACATAAAAGGACAGATCTGGGGACGCAACAGCTTTAACTGGGCAGCTGTAATCTGAGGCTTGTCGTCCACTTGGTGAGCAAACCCCTGCCTCGGTTTCCCCGGAGGAATCGCTCTGAGCTCAGCCCCGTCTCCGAGACATCCCAGTGCTTTGAGCCCCGCCGTTCACCCTCGCGTTGACGCGCTTGCCGGGGCTTGTTGGATGGGGGATTGAGTCGCTGCGGGCAGATTTGGGGGGATAAAAAGGAGGGGGCGTCCCCTGGGAAGCCAGCAGCTCGGTGGCCCTGCTGTCTCTTGGCAGCCAGCTCCATCTCTGCAAACAGCAGGCGTTCTCCCTGGCCATGGCAGGCGTGCGTAGACATCAGCGCTTCGCTCAGTCCCCCTTTTCAGCTGCAGACAATGGCTTTGGATAACGTTCGTTGGAGAAAATTGGTTTGAATCGTGCGATCGCTTTTTGTTGTTGCTGTTGTTCTTTTAAATGCTCATGGGAGTAGCAGAGCAGCTAATGAGGCGGCGCGCAGCCAGTCGCAGGGGAGACGATCTCGCCTGCGCTTCCCCCACGGCTGCTCTCTCCTGGTGATGGAGCCGGCCCTACACCCCGTGCCTGCATCCCTGCTGGGACCACTGATGGGTGCGGATGGACCACTCATCCCAGCCCAGGAGATGCCCACACCCTTCTGCTCCTCAGCAGTTCCCTTCTCCGAGTCTCGCTGTGTTGCTTCTCCAACCACGTGCCACTGCGTGAGGTGGGGGAAAGCCACGGGTACCCATCTGGCTGGGCACCGGGGATGGGTCAGGGTGGACCTGGCAGTGGTGGCATCCCATCACCATGGAGCACCACTCATCCACAGCCAGTGCTGTATCCCTGACACTGGGTGGTGGCGCCCAGAGCCCCTCCTGGCTCCCATGGGGGACAAGGCAGCCGGGACAGGGCCAGACCCTGCTCCCTTAAAGGATGTCACGCTTAGAAATACTTAAAGGGGGGGAGTCAGGAGGACGGGGCTGGTCTTTTCTCAATGGTCCCCAGTGACAGGACAAGACGAAATGGGCACAAACTTGAACATAAGAAGTTCCACCTAAACATGAGGAGGAACTTCTTTACTGTGAGAGCGGTAGAGCACTGGAACAGGCTGCCCAGTGAGGTGGTGGAGTCTGTGTCTCTGGAGACATTCAAAAACCGCCTGGACAAGATCCTGTGCAACCTGCTCTAGGTAGACCCACTCCGGTGGCGGGGTTGGACTTGATGATCTCCAGAGGTCCCTTCCAACCCCATATCATTCTATGATTCTATGTCGGGACAGGCCACCTGGTGATCAGGGCTGTCTTTCCTGGCAGCGATGTGCCTCAAGCCCGAAGCTGTGTGTGTGCTGAGCGGCAAGAAGCTCCCATCCTCTTTCCTCCTGTCCCCTCCACACGTGCCATCCCTCTTCCCTCTGCAGCGGGTGCCAACGCGCGGCGCTGGGAGCGGGTTTGGAGTGGGGGGGATGTGTGTGTGTGTGTGAGAAATGCAGGCAGATTGCGTTGGGTGGAGGATGCGTCAAATCCTAAACTGATAAGAGACGGAACAATTGATGTGTTGCCAAAAGGCCGGGAAGGATCTGTTTTTAAGGAGGCTAAATAGTCTGGACAGGAACAGGCGATGAGTCGCACAGAAACAAGGGCGCGTTCATCACTTTGTTTTTCTGGTGGCGGCCGCGCACGTCGCCATCTGTCTGTGCTGCCTTCCGCCGCCATCCCCATGGCGCTGGGATTGCTCCCCCATAGCGGGCTCGGAGCCCGGAGCCACGCCTGGCATTTCTCTGGGATGCCAAGGGCAGCTTTGGCATGACCTTGCCCTGGGCTGGGTCTCCCCGGCCCCTGGCTGTCAGGGCTTTGAGGAACCCCACGGCTGGCGGCAGAGACTCAGTCGAAGCACCAGCGGCCATGGCTGAGCCTGCCTTAATCCCAGTTTTCAGACTGGCCGGACTTGTTTCCGCTTATTTCTGATATTGTTCAGCCGTGTTACACGGCGTGAAAAAGCCAACCCTTGAGTTTGCTCTTAAACCTCTGCAGAAAGGGCAGAGAGATGGCACTCTGGCCATGCCAGGGCTGCCGTCTCCTCTGAACCTTGCAGCGGTGGCATCCCCCAGGTAATGGCTGGAGTCGCACCACCAGGAGTTTATCCCGCATCTAATTTATCGCATCTAATGAGTTTATCACATCTAATGAAGTGAGATGCTGGGACAGGGATGGGACAGTGAGATGCTGGGAGAGCACGGCATGGTTTGGGGGGTATCTCCATGAATGTCCACCTTGCCCAAGCTGCTGGTGCTGTGGCAAGGATGGGCACCGAGCATCACCGCTCTGCAAGGGAGGATGGGGTGGGATGGGGGACTGGGGATGTCCCAGTAAGCTGCTGGAACCCGCGGTGCCATCGGTGATGCAGGTGGAGTGGGCTTGGGGCAAGCGGAGAGGGCTACCATGATGGGATGCATGACGGGCTGCCCCCCCTGCTCTGCAGCGCAGCCATGTGATGCCGGAGGAGCGCGGTGGCGATGATATGGAATGTGGGCAGCTGCCTTCGGACACGCTCCGACAGGTGACGGTCCAACGCCACCCCCGCTACGGATTCGGCTTCGTGGCCGGCAGCGAGAGGCCGGTGGTGGTGCGCTCGGTGGCAGCAGGTAGGGTGTGCGATGGGGGGGTCCCAAGCAAGCACAGCGGCACCTACCCCTGCTGGGACCCCTCCCTGGGCTCCTGTCCTCTCCTGTCCCCTCCGGTGGGCCTATGGGTGCTTTCACAGCCACATACACAGGCAAACACTACAGGGGGGCTTGGGACCCTCCTGCTTCCCCCCAACCCCGCAGCCTGGGATGCCTGGGCTGACCCTGACCCTCTGTCCTGGCAGGCGGCCCCTCTGAGGATAAACTCCTGCCAGGAGACCAGATCTTGGCCATCAACGATGAGGATGTGAGTGAAGCCCCCAGAGAGAGATTCATCGAGCTCGTCAGGTGAGGACAACGCTCATCCCTCATTGCGTTCGGGGATGGGGGTCGTGCTGGGCTGTTGTGCCCCAGCTGGAGCCTTGGGATGACTTGGGAGCTCCACAGTCACTGCTGGTGTGGGGAAGCCTCAGCCTGAGCAGAGGGAATGCCTTGAGCAAGTTCCGTACCCGTTCCCAGATGGCCAAGGGGTGGGCAGCACTGGGAGAGCACCCACAGCCGTGTCACCAAGCATCCCAAGGAGCCCACGAAGGTCCCAGCCACCACTGGGCTGGGAAGGGTGGGATGTGCTCTCTCAGTAGCCAAATGCACATGTTGAGGTCCACCATTATCAGGTCCTGTCCACCTTCATTTCTCCTTTCTGTCACAGGAAGGCCAAGGACTTCATCATCCTCACGGTCCTGCACACCCACCAGGTGAGACCGGCGGGGCCATGGCCAGCCCCAGGGGAGCCAGGATGGGGGTTAAGAGCATTTTGGGATTCTGAGGTGGGGTCCCTGGAGGCCCCAGCGGACCACTCAGGCAGCTCAACTGAGGTGACGGACTGATGTCCCACCACCCCAAGCCTCTTCCAAGCTGTCGGGCCTGAGAGCTGCCGCAGCCCCGCAGAGGCCGTGTGGCCACCTCCCTCTCCTCGTCACTAGCCCCTCGCAGGAGGGAGGGAGGGAAAATACCCTCAAATCCATTTGGTTTGCTGAGGGCATCAGGCGTGTCTGATGAAGTGACCTGTCACGCCAGAGGTGGCAGAGAGGGATGTGCCCATTGCCGTCCCCGGGAGGACGGGAGTGCCAGGCTGCGTGCCCCGAGCCGTGCGGCTGATGGTGACGATGGCATTGGGTGGTGATGGTGCGCTGGGCTCAGCACCCGTGGTGCTGGAGCAGATTGAACCATCGAGCCAGGGGCGGTGGTGGCGGCAGGGCATCATTTCTGCTTGGCTGAGCCCTTTGATGTCGGTGAAGGAGATAAGTGTGAGAGCTCCCCTGTGCTCCCCTCTTTTCCGGGAAGGAGATGCCACCCCCCAGCACTGCTCCGTCAGGAGCGGGGTGTGTGCCAGGCTCCAAAAGAGCTTTTTTTTCTTTCCTCCTGTCCCTGGATGGCCGCCAGCCAGGACAGGCTGTTCAGCTGACGCTGGCACCCTCAGACACACACAGCTTTGCAGCACGACCACCTCACAGCCGGACCATGAGCAGGCAGGGGCTCCCTGGTGCCTGGCACTGCCACCAGAACATCCCGCGGGGCCACCCAGGGTCCTGCCATCTCCCGGGCACCCGGCTTCTCCCCATGGCTGCAGACCCACATCCAAGTGGCTCGTCTCCCCCATCCAAACCAGTGCCACCAAGCAAGCCCTGGCTCGTGTCTGCTGGAGGTCAGGCTGCACAGGGGGTGCCGGGCACATGTGCCCGCTGGGGGTGCAGCCTCCCCTGTCACACTGAGGGTGTTGGTGTGACTTCAGGGGCTGCTGCTCACCCTTCTGGCCCTGCCTGCAGCACTGTATAACCACAGCGCAGGGGATTTGCCTTCCACCCTGCCATTTCATGGCTCGCTGCCCGCTCCCCATCATCGTGCTGGCTTCAGAGAGGCTTCCTCTGGGCCCCCTGTCTGGCTTTCCTGTGCCACGGCTCCGAGGGCAGGCAGGTGATTTACCCGGTGCTCTCTTTCCAGTCTCCCAAATCTGCTTTCATCAGCGCAGCCAAGAAGGCGAAGCTGAGGTCCAACCCGGCGAAGGTCCGGTTTTCAGAGCAGGTGACAGTCGGCGAGACGGACCCAGTAAGTCCTGCCCTGCCTTCCTCCGTGATTCACCCCCTTGAGGCATCCCCGGGGCCGTGGGGCAGGAGGCGGGTTGGGGCTGCAGGGCTCCTCTCCCCTGATTTGGGCTCCATGGGTAAGAGCAGCCCTCTGGCCCAGGGAGAACCTCAGGGCAGATGCCCTTGGGCACACTCAGGGCGAGTGTCAGTGCCGGGGGAACATGCCATGGTCCTCCCCTGTCCCTCCGTCTGGATGGAACCCCAGAAACTGTCCTTGGAAACCTGGTCCCCCCTGGGCACCCAAAGGTGACATCCAGGCAGTGCCAGCGCCTGCCCTAAGGAAGGTCTGTGGCTTCCAACCCAGTGCCAAAGGTTCTTCACAGGAGCACCCGTGCGTGGGGCAGGGTGATGAGGGCACCGCTGCGTGGCAACGGAAGCTGTTACGCTGCCGTAGCGTTCCAGCCCAGTGCCATTATCTCCTAATTGCAGAAAGGTTTTATTAAGCAGCACACCAAAAAAACCCCAAAAAAAACCCAAAACAAAACAAAACAAAAAAAAAACCAAAACCCTGTAAAGCTCTTCTAGCAAGTTCTATTTTTAAGCAAAATCAATTAAGCAATTATCTGATCGAAACGCCTCTTCCTGAATAAAATGAGTCTTCACCCAGCTTCCTGCATGTAGAAGGTTGAGGTGGGCTGGCTGGGGTTATGGGTCAGGAAAGGGGGACCGGCTCTGAGCCACCCCGGCCATCGCCTCCCCTCTGGGACACCAGCTGGGGAGCGGGGACAGGCTGCCAGGCACTGGCACCGCTCTGGGATGTGCTGGAGGCAGTGGGATGCTCCGTTCCCGCTGCAGCTGCTGGGAGCTGGGGAGGTGAATGTGTCGGGCAGCTCTGAATTGCTCCAGCTCTGCTCGTCTCAGCAGAGACACTGGATTTTCAAGGGAAATGTGCCTCTTGGCGCATAAGCCCAGAGAAGCAGAGGATGCTGTAACCGCTCCATCACTGACACTCGCTCTCTCTCCCCACCCTCCCTCCGTCTCTCCGTGTCCCCCCACCCTCCTCGCCGGCCCCGGCGTGCCAGGACATGTTGAAGAAAGAAGCTCTCCTCCTCATTCCCAACGTGCTGAAGGTTTTCCTGGAGAACGGGCAGATCAAATCCTTCACGTTCGATGGCCGAACCACCGTGAAGGTGGGCCCCTCTGCTTCCCCCCACGCCACCCTTGACGCCTCTCTCCTCCCGCCCGCCCGATCCATTTTTCCTTGTCTCCTGCTTCCTTGCACAAACACCGCAGCGGCGCTTGGCTGGCTGCGAGCTGCCACCGCGTGATAGATGGCCCCACCGCCTCCCCGGGCGACACGCTTTGCAGCTGGCAGGGATGGGGTTTATTGCCGTCTTTTTCCCATTCCAAACTTTTCTCCTTGCTGCCAGCCTGCCCTCCAGCCGGGATGGATGCTCCTGACAGTCCCCCTGCCAGGGACCAGCTCCCTGCAGCCCCCCCCATCCAAAAACATCCCAGTGTTACCCGAGGTGCTGGGGTTCTGGTCACCTCCTGCTGTCACTTTGCCTGGCAGTGGCTGGGGACCATCCCGTGGACCTTCTCAGGGCTGCGGGTGCCAGGGAGGAGGGATGCTCTCAGTGGGCTGCCAGCTCCCACCCTGGGAGGGGGTCCCTGCCCCGCACCCAAGCCTGTCCGTGGCATTTGCAGGACGTGATGGTGACGTTGCAGGACCGCCTGTCCCTGAGGCACATTGAGCACTTTGCCCTGGTCCTGGAATATTCCAGCCCGGAGCAGAGCCACCGGTTCCTGCTGCTCCAGGACAAGCAGCCACTGGCACATGTAAGCCGCCGGGTGTGGGAGGGCATTGGGATGGCCATGGCTGGGGCACAGGGAGGCTCTTCTCCCATCAGCGTGGGGCTTGGCTGGGGTGCCACGGGGTGGTGTAGTCTCTCCTTGCTGCTGGCGTGGTCCTGTGAGCTCAGGGGTGTAAAGGGTGGCCAAAGAGGGAGACGATCAGGGTTTTACCTGTCCCACCCTGAGAGCACTGTGGAGATGCTCTGTGCTCCAGCCTGGGCAGCTGCAGACAGCGTTCATGAGCTTCCTTGGCTTGCCCAGGAGAGCTAGGAAGCTGGCACTGCATGGGATCCGGGATAAAATGGGGATCGTGGAGGAAGCGTTAACCTTGGTGGTATAAACCCCTACAACACCAGGCAAAGCTGTCACACCAAGGAGGGCTGGGCTGTTCCCAGGATGAAAGGATTGAGTGGTGCATGGACAAAAATCAAGTCTCCCCCCAACTCGGGGGAGAGGAGGAGGGGGTCTACTGCCCTGCAGGCAAATATACATGGCTCCTGGGCTCACCAGTCCCCTCTGCTCCTGCCACAGGTTGTGCAGAGGACACACTACCATGGCATGAGATGCCTCTTCCGTGTGAGCTTCTTCCCCAAGGACCCGGTGGAGCTGCTGCGCCGGGATCCTGCAGCATTTGAGTACCTGTACATCCAGGTAGGGGATTCTCTCCTAGGAACTGGGAGCTGATGGTGCTTGTGGCCCATACGTCTCCCCAGGATGGGTCCTGTGGAGGCATCCCTCAGGTAGCGGGTGCCCTGTCCTCATGGCTGTCTGAGGACACCTTCTCCTCCCTCCTGCAGAGCCGCAACGATGTGATCAGAGAGCGCTTCGGCACAGACCCCAAGCCAGAGATGCTGCTGGGGCTGGCTGCCCTCCACATCTACATCACCGTCTCAGCCACCCGCCCCAGCCAGAAGGTCTCCCTCAAGAACGTGGAGTGAGTCCTCCTCCCTCTCCCCACTCCACTGTGCATCCCTCCTCTGTGTCCCCTCCTGTGCTCACAGCCCCTGCGTAACTGGGGTGGTCCCGGGGAGATTTTGGGGTGCTGAGCGTGAGATGCCCTGGCTGGTGGCTCACAGGCTTGGCAGCAGTGACACACAGTCCCTGGTCCCACCATGGGACCATGTAAGACCCCCACGTGCTGCTATCCAGCATCTTTGCCAGAGCTGGCGGGGATATTTGGTGCAAATCCAGGATCATTTCATTGGGAACTCAGGCTGATTTTCCATCTGGCGTCCAAGGCAAGGAGAAGGCACTGGGGCTGCATAATCGCAGCCCATCACCAAGCCATGCAGCCCTGGCTCAGCTCTCCTGCAGCTCCCGGTGGTCTTAAATCCATATGGAGTCCATCTGTGCAGGCTGGCCTTGTGTGCACAGGGAGGAAGGGGGGAGATGGCCAAAAGGGAGGACCCCAAAAGAGGTTTGGGGATTTGCCCTGCATCCCTTAACCTGACATGAAGGTGAGTTGGGAGCTGGGCTCAGCTGCAGAGCCTGGCACTGTTGTGTTCCCCAGCCCCGTGCTGGTGGCTGTGACACCAGCCGGGGGTCCCATCCCCCTGGGGACCCAGGCTGGAGGCTGCCGCTGCTCCAGCTGTGACACCAAGGAAGTGCTGGCGCGGCTCCAGGTCCCTCTGATGGCAAGAGGATGCTCTCGGGCACCATCCCTGGTTGCTGGCCCTCTCTGCCCGTCAGCGGGGTCTCTGGCCTGGCGGCTCAGGCAGGTTTCCCTCCCCACAGGAAGGAGTGGGGACTGGAGCCCTTCCTGCCTCCCTCGCTCCTGCAGCTCATCAAAGAGAAGAGCCTCCGGAAATCCCTCTCGCAGCAGCTCAAAGCCCACCAGAACCAGACTGGTGGCACCAAGGTGAGCCCAACCCACATAGCCAGGGCTAGTGGGGTGGCACCAGCCGTCCTGTTGTCCCCAGCTGCTCGGCAGCTCCCGTTATTGCTGCCTAAGTCCCCTGGGATGGGAGATAAATCCCAGCCATGCAGCCGCTCTCTCTCCTGAATCCACTTCCAAGAACTGATCTGGATTTCGGGGACTGCGGCGAGGATCAGTGGGGTGAGATCAGCCGAGAGCCGGGTCCTCAGCGTGGCCGAAGCGGCACGCATCAGTTAAGCCTGTGTTTATTGTTATCTCTGCTTCTGGGCTTGGAAAGCTCTGGAGGAGGCTGCTGAGCCACTGCCTCGCTCCCTGCAGCCGTCAGAGCTCCCCAGGAGGGTTATGCATCTCGGGAGGGGGGGATTATACATCCCACGGAGGGGTTATACATCAAGCATCTGGGCTCCTTCCTGGCTGTGCCTCTGCCCTGAGTGACCTCCCAGCATCTGCCCAGGAGGGCAGGGGGAGTGGAGACCCCCTCCACCCCATGTCAAGCCCCCAGGCTCGCTGCCAGCACAGCCCGTGCCCCCCCAAGCTGCCCACTCTACTTGGGAGCTGCTGAGTTTGTACCAGCCTCTTGCATTTCTTCCCCCTTGTGTTGGTGGTGATGACCCATGTGATGTGTTTTGTCAGGTCTCCACGGCCCAGGCGAAGCTGCAGTACCTGAGGATCCTGAACGAGCTGCCCACCTTTGCTGGGGTCCTCTTCAACACAGTGGGACTGGTACGGTAATTCTGGATGGGCTGGGACGTCCTTGGCACTGGTCTTGAGTGTGCGCTGGAGGGGAGAGCCAGGGGAGATGCGGGTGCCACAGAACTTACTTCCCTTGGTCTCTTGCTTTGCCCTGCTGGGGGTTCAAGCCCATCCAGAAAAGCCTTCAGAGCCTCTAGGTCAGGTCTTCAGCTCTACAGGGTCAGGGTCAGCTCTGTTCATGCCAGCCTTTTGGGCAACAAGATTATCTGCTCAATGAAGTCGGAGCATTTTCAAACTTATAGCCTCGTCCTGCCCTGGCAGCATCCTGCCAACCGTCTCAGAGGAGGGCCACCCATGGCAAAGGCCACTGTGTTCCCAGCTTGTCCATGCAGGGAGTAGCTTGGCTGGCCTTACCCTCTCCGTCAGTAGTGGTCCAGCCTGACCACTGTTTGGAAGCTGCCACCGCCATGGCCCACTCCTCCCTGATCTCCATCAAAGGCATCTCCACCCCTCACTCAAGCCACCTCACTCTCTCCGTGGCAGGAGGAAAGCCACCAAGCCAAACAGGAGAAGGATGGGCTTGCTAAGGCTCACCTCTCCATCCCTCTTGCTTCACCTTCCGTCCAGGGGTCTCCATGTAAGTGTCGCCTCTCTGCCATCCGTCCCTTCACCCCCACCCGAGGTCTTGGCACTTCCCTGGCTTTCCTTACTTTGCCTCCTGGGTTCCATCTCTTGCAGCCTTTGATCTGCTCCGCTTCCACCACTCCTTGGGGCTCCTCACCTCGCAGCTCAAAGGGCTGTAGGAAATCAGTGAAGGAAGAACCACATGCTGTCTGGTCGGAGCCATGGCTGAGTGCTTGGAGCCTGCCTCGGTGGGCAGCGTTGGGCAACTCACCTCTGGTGTGGGTGCTCTGGCTTTTTTGTTCATCTCTGACACCGAAGCCATGACTCTGAGCCAGCCCAGGAGTTGAACCACGTGTAAGTGGTAAAAAGCATTCCCTTACTCTCTTTTGCACTGGTCTGCCCAGCTCCTCTTCACCTCCAGGTCTGGCTTGAAGCATCCTTCCTGGGCAGACCAGGGCAATGAAGATCTCTATTTTCTGGCTTTAGTCTTCTTTTCTAAAATGCATTCACTCCCTCCTCTGCTTCCTCCTCTCAGAGGCGATGTCAGATCAGGCAGATTTGTAACATGCTGTTACTTCTCTGTAGTGACACCAGCAGGCCTGAATATTTCATGTGGACAGTCAGTTCAGTGCTTTATTTTTAAATAGCCTTGGCGTCCTGCACACCGTTCCCAGCTCTGCAGAGAAGCTTGGGGCAGAGGGGTGTCATGGCACCAGCTTCACCTGCTGCTCTGCAAAAGCCACCCAGGACCTGAAATCTCTACTGAGGAGAAGGATCTGGGAGTCCTGGTGGATAGCAAACTATCCGTGAGCCAGCAGCATGCCCTTGTCACCAAGAAGGCCAGTGGGATCCTGGGCTGCGTAGGGAAGAGCGTGGCCAGTAGGTGGAGGGAGGTCATTCTCCCCCTCTGCTCTGCACTGGGGAGGCCACAGCTGGAATCCTGCGTCCAGTTCTGGGCTCCCCAGTTCAAGAGGGACAGGGAACAGCTGGAGAGAGTCCAGCGTAGGGCAGCTAAGATGATGGAGGGACTGGAGCATCTCCCCAATGAGGAAAGGCTGAGAGAGCTGGGACTCTTGAGCCTGGAGAAGAGAAGGCTGAGGGGAGACCTTATCTACGTTTACAAGTACCTAAAGGGTGGGTTAAAGACTGATGGAGCCGGACTCTTTTCAGTGGTTCCCAGTGATAGGACGAGGGGCAACGGGCACAAGCTGGAACATGGGAAGCTCCATTCAAATACAAGGAAAAACTTCTTTTTGGTGAGGGTGGCAGAGCCCTGGGACAGGCTGCCCAGGGAGGTCGTGGAGTCCCCTTCTCTGGAGATCTTCAAGACCCACCTGGATGCAGTCCTGAGTGATGTGCTCTGAGCAATCCTGCTTTAGCAGGGGAGTTGGACCAGATGATTTCTAGAGGTCCATTCCAACTCTGACAATTCCGTGATTCCATGACCTGGCCGAGCTGCTGACATTGAGACTTGGCTCCGTGGACAGTGTGAGGTCCAGTCCCAGGGTGCATTTACTCACCCCTGTCCATCTGTCTCTCCTCATTGTGCTGGTACTACCAGGACGAGAAGCAGCCAGCCACCACGCTTCTGGTGGGACCCCGGCACGGCATCAGCCACGTCATCGACCTGAAGACCAACCTCACCACGGTGCTCTCGGAGTTCAGCAAGGTCAGCAAGATCCAGCTGTTCAGGGAGAACCAAGGGGTGGCCCGGGTGGAGACGAGCATCCTGGATGCCAAGGTAGGCACGGGTGCCACGGAGGCAAGCACTGGGGAGAAGGGCCAGTGCGGAGGCCGTGGTGGGGGTTTGGTGCTCGCCTTTGAGAAGGTTCAGGTCAGACTCTCAGGCAGGTAGCTGTGTCCCTGCTCCAGGACACCCTCGGTTTTGCTGCCTCCCCACCCCCAGCTCTTCTCCTAAAGCCCCCTCTGCTCCATATTTCAGCTGCAGCCTCGCAGATGTAATCATGGTGGATTTGTTTAGGATTCTCCCACTGCCTCCTCTCCTGGAGGCTTTTAGCACTTTCTCCCACCAGGCTCATTAATTCCTCCAAGTCTGTTTTCCTGCTGCCGCTGTGCCTAGTCCAGGAGCTCTGTTGAGCTGCAGTAACACCCCAGTAACCTCTGCCAGAGCCGCGCTCATCCTTGTCCCCTCTGCTTCAGCTGTCCCCTCCAACAGCTTCATCTGTCGTCTCATTTTTGCCCAATCTGGCCCAAACCACAACCTCCGTGAAGCCCTTTATTTGCATTTGTGATCCAGTGGGCGTTTGGACAACTGGAATACCTGTGATATCCCCTCTTCTGCATCCCACTGAGGTCAGCGGTCACCCAGGTGAAGTCCTGGTGTCCTGCTGTGCCTGTCCCTGCCCTTCAAAACCCTCAAACCTGCCCCCCTGCACCCTGGGCAGGTGGAAGCCCTCCTTGCCCAGCCCCTCCATCTGCCTGAGCTGTGCCCAGGGGCTCTCCTTACTGCTTACGGGGCAGGTATAACCATGGGATATCACCTACACCATGAGTAACCCTTCTGGTTCCTCCTGGTGCCCGTGCCCCTTAGACATGTGTGTATAAATTATAATATTAATACATTAATAACAGGCTGGTCATGACCCCGTGATTGACTGCTGGTGGCTCGCCGGGAGGAGCAGGGCACGTTCCTGCTGTCACATAGCTCTGTGGCCATCTCGCCGGGGCCAGCTCAGCCCCCAGCACGCAGCCAGCTCACGGTGGGGTGCACAGGCCCCTCTGGTGCCACCGTCCCCTCCCTGGCATGGGAGAGGGCAGTTGTCCCCTCCCCAGCTGAGACTGGCCGTAGGAGCAGCAGACTTGCTGGAGGCTGAGGTGACGCTGACGTCCATCTGCTATAAATTAGGTGGCGATTCCCACGCGGCTTCTCCAGGGATCCTGCAGCGCCGCTCCCTTTGGCCGTGCTCTGCAGCCATAATTAACTCCCTACCACCACCGGCCCTTTCTTGCCGGAGGGGCAGACTTGCTCCCGCGTCCCCTCCATCCAGCCTCCCCGATTGCTGGAGCTCACGTACAGCTTCCCGCCAGCTCGTCCGCACGCACGGCAGCTTTATCTCCCTGAGAAGTTCCAGGCAGCTGCCTACAGCCACCAAAAGCCCCCCCTGGAGCGGGGCGAGCGTCCCGTTTGTGTATCTCGACAGGCTCAACAGCCCCCCGCCAGCGCAGAGGCTGCCCTTATCTGTCTTCCTTTAACCCTTATCCGAAGGGCTGGGTTTTCGAGCCGGAATATCTGCTCCAGAGTGAGGCATATGCTAATCCTACGCAGGGCAGCGATGGATGAGGCAAGCTAAGAAAAGCAGGCAAAAAAAAAAACAAAAAAAAAAAGAAGAGATCATTACCTCGCAGTGCTAATCTGCTTTCTGCAATTATTCTTTTGCGCTGAACGTGTCGCCAGCTAAAGCCCCGGGTGGCAAATAAATCCGTTTCCACCATGAGTGGTAAAACGTTAGAGGGTTGCCCTGGAAGTAGGGTCCTGCCTGCCCTTGGGGACCTGCGCTCAAATCCATGTTGTCCCTAGAAGCCCCTCGGAGCCCCCACAGGTGGCAGAGAAGGTGGGGGTGTCCCCCCCCTGCAGGGCTGTGGCACTGTTGATGCCCGGTGATGCTCCGTGGGATGCTGGAGCCGGGGTGGCTCCGGTGCGTTGCCCAGGTAACGGCAGGGATGCGGGATGCAGGGGAGACAGCCTGAACCTGGGGGGGGGAGGGGAGGGGGCGGCAGCGGCGGCGGCCCCCTCCCAGCTGCTGGCTGGGTTACTGTGGAAACGGCAGATGTTGGGTGACGGGTAAGGGATTTGTGCAGAAAAGCCATTTTGAATTTCTGAGCGCCAGGTTTATCGACGTTGGGTAGCTGATCCTAAGGGTTTAAAAA
>VXAK01020496.1:203743-226654 GCA_013399435.1 Arenaria interpres | reverse complement strand
GGGGGGCGGCAGGTCATGGGGCAGCCACCAGCCGGGAGGTCTGCACACCCCGACCCCGCCAGCTCAAACGTCCTTACCCGCTGCGTGCCTGCAACCACAGCCCAGAGGGACCTGCCGGGAAGGAGCAGGGGAAGATTTTCAGGTAACAAGCAGGCTTGAGGAGATCCTAAACCGTTTGCGTTTAGTTCAGGAGGAAAAGAAACGCGCGTTTGTCTTATAAATTATTCACTGGGTAGTTAATTGGTTTGTTTTGGGAGCTTTTCCATCCTCGGCTCCGGTTTCTGTTTAAAACAGCCCATTTGGGATACCAACCTAGGGCTGGTGCCTCTGTGTTGCTTTCTTTAGCTGTTTGCCACTGCGAGGGTGGCAAGAGGGGGCAAATGCTGGCGGGACCCCTCGTAGAGGAGCTGCGCAAGCTCAGGACAGAGGAACAAATGTCCCCAGGCCTCTGCTACCGGGTCCAAGAAGGATTTTTTACTCCCTCCAATGTCCAAGGGAGCTGCTGGGAGGAGAGGAGCAGGTTTTGCCTCGACAGCCACAGAGGGAGTGGGGCAGGTTTGCTTGGAAACGCTGAGAAGCTTCACAGCACGTGGCTGGGGGCAGGAGGGTGCTCCCCGAGCTGCGCTGCAGCCAGGTGGGCGTTTGGCAGGATCGTGGGGTCATTCCCACCCGGCAAAGTCCCATTTCTGGTGGAAACACCGCTTCTCTGCTCTTCCTCCTGCACTCCAGACTTGCCGGTGTTGGAGCATTGGTTCTGGAGCTCGTAGATTTGCCGGGGACAGGCTGGTGGCACGTGGTGTCTCCTGGGGCCAGCATCTGAGAGCGGCCGAGGTTTGGGCATCCAGACAGGCGTCTCCCCAGGGCAGGACTGCAAAGTTCTCTTCTACCTCCCGGCATCCCGGGAAGGGCAGTGTCAGCATCTCCTGCCCGGCATCTGGGCAAGCCCACTGCTGGCATGCAGAGAGGCAGAGGGGTGGCTGCTGGCCACGCTTGCCCAGGCTTCCCCAGTGTAGGAAGCACGGAGAGATCTGCTCAGCTCCATGGACACCTCGGAGCAAGCTCCTGGAGATCTGCTCAGCTCCATGGGCACCTCGGAGCAAGCTCCTGGAGATCTGCTCAGCTCCACGGGCACCTCGGAGCCAGCTCCTGATGTCCAGGGGGGTGGCTCCACCAGGTCGCACCCTTGGCTGCGCGGCTCCGGCATCTCCTGCAGAAGCAAAGGTTTTGTTCTTACTGAAATGGCTTTTTCAGATGGAGCGTTTCCCCTCTCTGACTCACACAGCCACATGCTGCTGGGCTTTTTATTATTAACAGTCTTCACACTGGCAAAAAAAAAAAAACCAAAAACAAAAACAAGCTGCCGAATCCTTCTGAATGGGGATGAAAGAGGAGCACTGGGAAGGCAGCCGGATCGCCTGAGCCCGGACGAGCATCTGCAGTGTGACAGAGGAGATGTCCCCAGGCCGTGCCTTGTCCCCGTGCCGGGCTGCGGGGCAGGAGCCCACGGCCGCTGGCCGCTCGCCAAGCGCAATTCAATCAAAGGCATTGGGGTAATTGGCTTCATGTCTCCCAGCAGGGCCCGCAGCCAAGCGGCGCTTCAGCCCAGATCAAGGCTCGACAGAGGAAAACAAAGGAAAAATTAATTCAGAAAGGTCCCCGGCTTCTGCTATGCCTGGAATCTGACTATTGATGTCGGTGTCCCGGGGGCCCCGGCGTGCTTCCAGCCTGCCAGGGAAATAAAAAGCCGCTGTGCCCGGCTGGAGTGCAGCTTCTCCTCTCCCCCTGGAAAGGAACCAAGTCCTGCTCGCTGGCCGTCCCTCCCTCTCACTGGTGATGGGATGGGGACCCCTCTGGGCCATGCAATGGTGGACTCTTCTGCCTCCCAGCTTTCCCCACCGTAGCCGGTGGCAGCGGGTGCCCCGAGTGCTTCCCCCAGCCGAGCGTGGCAGGGACACGCTGTATGTACATTTGCCAAATTGTAGTCTGAAAACGGTGGGGAGCCCCATCAAACTGTTGAGGTCAGGCGAGGCCGGTGTTACACCCACTCGTGCAAGCAATGACTGAAACCCATCGGGTTTCTCCTGCAGGAAGAAGGAGGTTTGCAGCGATGACGGCCCTACAGGCTGTGGTTCCCTAAGCTGAATTCATCTTCATTTGCATCAAGCCATTCTGAAACGCTGTCACCTCGTGGGAGAGAAGGAGGGATGGAGATTTCCTTTGGCTCCGTACCTGGGGTGGGAGGTGTGGATGCAGTTTCCCACCTCGCAGAGCCTTTCGGGCGGGATGTAAAGCGAAGCACGTACCAGCCCCGGTGCCACTCATAGTGCAGGCACCGGGATGGGAGCCAGCCAGAAACACAAGAGTCAGACAACATGTGGAGAGGATGAGTTTCCAAGCCTGCGAAGCCAAATTTGATTTGTTCATTTGAAAGAAGAAAAAAAAAATAAATAAAAATCAACAAACAAGCAGACCTCGGGCATCCAGCGCTGTGGGCGTGAGCGCAGCCCGGCGGTGCTGCAACCTTGGGAGTTCTGAAAACTTCCTTCAACCAACAGGAAACACAGAGGAAAGGTGCTAGCAGGCTCTGGTGATTAGAGATCTCCCAGAAAAGAGCTCTTTGAGTAGCCGTGGAGGGGATGAAAGCCAGCCAGGGTGGCAGCTGCAGCGTGATGAGAAGGTGTAGGCTGGACCTGAGCCTTCCCCAGGGCAAAGCAGCACCACGAGGGACCATCAAAAAGGAGAGGAGGAGACACCCAGGAGTTTGCAGTCCACAGAGGTACCTCTCCATCTGCTGTGATGTGTTGTGGGACCATGCAGGGAACAAGGAGGACGTTCAGTCAGCGGAGGCAGAGGCTGCTCAGACACTAAGGAAGGAGACGCTGCTGCAGAAACCCGCAGGTCTGCTGCTAACGAAGGCAGGAGGTTTATTGATCAACAAATAGGAAATAATGGTCCTAATCACAAGCAGCCCGGTATTGATAGAACTGAGTTAATAATGCTTAAAGGGAGGGAAGGAAAGGTCAATGTACAAGTGAAAAATTGACTGCTGTCTCGTTAGGCCCAGATGCCTGTATTATTAAATATAAACTTGGCAGCGCACGGCAAGTAAGCCAGGGAACATAAATTATGTAAATTCATCTCCCACCTTTCTCCTGCAGTACATTAAAGGAAGCAGGGTAAGACCCAAAGTACATGATAAAGGCGGGAGATTAAAAGGAAATGCTCATAAGTTTAAGGGTTATAACATGCACAGACCAGGTCATAAATTAATTTAAATATGGGGTCTGTTAAGATCCTCTAGCATAACCCTGGCCATAAAATTTTCTCAAGAAGTTCTTCTATGAAACCTTCACCTTTGTCTGAACAAGAGAATGTCCCCCAGAAGGACATCGACGTTTGATTTAAAGGCAGGGCATAACAGAAAAAGCGCTATATCCTTAATAAGCTAATGGAAAACTCATCTCTCATATCCAATATAAATGTATTTTGGTTTACTTTCCAGAGAGATTGGTTGCCAAGCGGCAAACTCTAAGTGAAAAAATGTCCTTTTCTCATTAGGACTAGAAAATCTAGAAAACCAGTATGAGTGAAAGATCAAAATATCAATAATTTCAGGCTGGTATTATGCATTTAAATGGAGAAAGAGCATTCTTTTTAAAATTTGATTCTTTTCATGTTGGCGTATTACAGGTCAGAGATGTACCTTTACCTGTGCGTCCTGCTGGGAATCTGATGTTTGGCATTTTTAGAGCAGTTAGGATTATCCTAGTGACTTTGCTTCTGTGTAAAACCAGCTTTCATCCTAAAGGTGCTGCTGCCCTGACAAAAATCAGCCAGGCATTTCTGTCTGCCCAGGGAACCGGCTGAGTCGCCATCCCTGGAGGTATTTAAAAGACTGTGCTTAGAGACGTGGTTTTGTCAGTGCTTGGTTGATGGTTGGACTCGATGATCTTAAAGGTCCCTTCCAGCCTAGACAATCCTATGGTTCTGATTCTGCTCTGGCATCCCAAGGAAGCAGAGCCCTTGGGGCCACCGAGATACGAGCCCCTGTCACTGTCACAGCGAGAATGTGCCAGGGAGGAGGAGGAGGAAGAGGATGGGCTGGTTGGCATGAGACATGCCATCGGTGCATGGCAGGAGGATAACCGGAGGGTTATCCTAGCTAATAACTTTTTCCCCATTGGTAATTAACACCATCTCCTGATTAACAGCTGGGAAAGAGGTACTGCGTTTTGCGGCAGCTTCCCAAAACAATCAGTGCTGACAGGAAGCAGGTCTTAGAGGAACGACACCGAGTTTGCTCCTTCTGCATCCTTCCCTGCCTTCCTGCTGCTCACAGAAGTCTCTCTGCTCTACTGCACCGCCAGGTTTAGAAAGCTGATGAAGATTTACGCTCTTTCAGGTTGTTGCCTTTTGGTCAGGTCTGGTTGAGATTGAGCAGTGAGTTAAAAAAATGGCCTAAGCCCCATCCCCCTGGGGACCAGGCCAATGCTGACCACAGGCACAAGTCCTCGCTGCTCCCTTGCAGGATGTTTCCGAAGGAAAGGAGATCGATCCCATTCGCCACAAGCCATGGGTATCACAAGGAAGCCCAGGCTATAGTCCTGCATTGATGTTACTTGGAGCTCCCTGCAAAGCTGTCTGGCATTGACCAACTAAAACCCGTAGCTACATTAGTTGGAAATTTTTCATGCAACTGTTCAGAAAGTCAATGTTTGCTCAGCTCGCCTGCGCCTGGCAGTCTCCACGAGATCTCATTTGCTTTCCCTGCGTGGAATAGGGTGACCGAGATTGCCAGCATCTAAAAATACCATCCCCGTTAGCTGCCATCCCTGACACCTCCTCTTCGGAGCCTGATTTCTCAAGGAACTGCAGTCGTGCTGCCTCTTTGCCTCTTGACCCCACGAACCACTTTCAGACCTGTTGGCCGCTTTCAGGGAGACGTGGCGGCAGGGTGGACGTCTCGAAGGCAGCTGAGGTGCTGCAATCTCGCAAAGTTCCCTAGGTGAGTGGAAGAGAGAGACTCAGTCTCGTAACCCCACGTGGGAAAGGGTTACAGCTGGACCTCTGTTAGCGACCAGCAGAGAAGCCACCAAGGCCAGGGGAGATGCACGGCCTCTGGAGCGGCTTCAGGGCCTGCAGCAGCTTTCTCTCGCATTCGATACCTTTTTTAAACAGCCAATAATCCAATCACAGAGCCAGCCCCAGCAGCGTGAGCTCCCAGACCGTGGGGAGCTGGCTGGAGCGCTGCCGGCAGCGCGGGTGGACGGCTTCAAGCTGCCCCTGAAGTGATTTAATCCTTAATAACAATATTTGAACGCTTGACAATTAGAGAAGAACTCTCACGCCTCTTGCTTGCCAGGATGTGAGAGTAATCGTTTCTAAGACCCCTCGCTAAGCTGTAATGCTAATCAGTATTAAGATTCCTCTTTTTCCGAGCAGAGTGCTACAGTTAACCCCAGCGGTGCCACGCACCGATAGCTGGAAGCCAGGCTGGAGGCTGGGCTGGCTCAGAGACCTGGCAGGGAGCTCGTGGTATCTTGATGCATTGCATGTGTTTTATCTGTAGGCAAGAAACACCAGTTGGGGTGGTTGGGTCTCAATCCTGTCTCCTTTCAGGAAGACTGGTCCGGGGGCTGTTTCTTGCCAGCCAGGACCAACAGTCCCATCTCTGGATGGGTGGGAGCATCCCGGAGCAGAGGTATCTGAGCAAAGATGGAGATAGGGGTGGGTCTCAGGCACCACTGGCTGAATGGGGAGTGCTGACAGGGAGGCAGTGAAGGTCCATGACTCTGTGCCACTCAGCCTTGGTGTCCCCGAGAGCCAGCTGTGAATCTCTGGCGTGTGACTCTCACGTGGTGGAAACTATCCCCCTGGTTTTTCTTTTTGAAAGGGAGCTCTCAACCCACCTCAGCCTCTTCATTTAATCTCCCAGTAGTGGATACTCCTCAGCCATTGCCTCCCTCCCCTTGGCGTTTGATTCCTTTCTGGTTGCTAGCACTCAAACCCTCGCTGCTGCATAACAGAGGGGGGGGAAAATGCGCAAATGACTCTTTATTCAACAGATGGCTTGAAAAACCCAAGAAGGCTTAGCCCTATGTAGAAGGCACTTGTTTTAAGGACACTTCATACGGCAGAACACATGGTTTCCTTTCATCACCTATGTCAAGACTGGAGCTGGGCTAAGAGGTGTCACCCCCCCCACCGCTGCATGCCTGCCTCCTTCGAGCTATGTGGAGAATCTCTTCTTTCCTTTCTCTCTATCTTGATACTTTCCCATAGATATGTGTCATCTCAGGTTTATTTTCCATGATGCAGGAAGAGCCTCGTCAAGCGGGCAGGGGTAGAGCCCCTCAGCAGAGCGCCTTTGCTCGTCGGGTTATTTCTCTTCCACATCTGGTTATTTCTCTTCTTTTCTCTCCCTGCACAGCAGCCAAGGAGGGAACTTCTTTACCCTGGCCCTAGGAGGAATCAGCCCCTGCCAGGGGCTGGCGTGGCTTGGGGATGACACACGGCTCTGCCCGAGGTTGATGTCTTCACACCCAGGTTTATTGCGTTGTATGGTCCAGAGGGTGATGTGCTCTAAGGCCAGGTCTTCCTTTGCCAGAGTTGGTTTAGTGGCTGAAAAAAAGCAAGTGTTGAGCAGAGCACAGAACTGGCCAGTGGGTACCAGGAACCTCCTGTGGTTATAAAACAAGAAAACCAAAATAGCTTTTATGCTTCTCACACTGCGTGGGCTTAAGTGGTTTTTTAAAACGGGTTTGGTTTGCCCTGGATGTGGTAAACAAGTTTTTGTGAGTCCTGGAGGGCTGTTGGTGTGCAAGAGTTCAAGCATGGCAGGACGGGCAGCCCGAGCCACAGCAGAAGCTAAACATCCCCCAGTTGCCCGAGATAAGCCCTGTACCTGGGTACAAAGGTCCTTTAGGCAGGGGGTGCTTTGTGCAAGGGGTAGCTGAGGCCTAGAGCTGCCACGCAATAACTTTATTGAAGGCACTGTCAAGTTTTTTTCCATCTCATGCGTCCACCTCGAGCAGTTCTGGGGGCTCAGACCATGCATGGACCTTTCGACCGAGCTGTGCTGGTGCAGGCTGCCGTGTCCCAGCAGTGTATGGGACCTCACTGGGAGGGTAGAGTGGATCCCACCCCAACAGCTTCCCCGGGTGAGCTGACCTTCTCCTCGGGACAAGCCAGGAGTCGGAGAGTCACAGTGTCTGCTGCTAGATTGTGCAGTGAGGTTGTATGTGGCACACAGATCGTGTCTGATTTTTTTCCTTCTCTTTAAAGCAAAGACCTTTTTTGGCGTGCGAATAAACGCTCTCCTAAAAGAGAAGACACCATCTGCTCCTAAACACAAATTTAATTTTCCAAAGGGTGAGATGTAAATAAGATCCACAGGCTCGGAGTGGTGGCTGGGGGAGCCTGTAATGGGGTTTTGCCCCTTCTGCATCTTGCTGGAAGCGGACGCCTTGGTTTATGGGAGGGCGACGTGGTGCCTGCAACGAAACAGGGGTTCTGGCAGCTGGAGACTCCACAAACTCCCTGAGCTCCCCAAGGCTTGATGGTTAAACTGGTGCTTGCAGGTAGAGCACTGACATGCAGACAAACAACCAGGAGCCAGTCGCATGGTGGCCCTGCCATGCACAGCCTGTGTCCTGCAGGGCTCCATCTCCTTCATCATCCTCAGGGGAGGCAGCAAGCGGGGATTTACAGCTGCAGCGAGGCGCTTTCTTGTGCACAGCAATTTCTTGGGTGATCTGGAGCAAGGACACGCACCTGGCTGTTTTTTTCCTGCGTGGGTGCTAAAAGTGCCAGCCAGCTCACCGGTTACACCAGTGCAGTGCCCCAGCACAAGCCCTTTGGAGCACTGGTCCCGTGCCACAGCGTGGCCCTCATGCGCTCTGGCTCTCTTTGCCTTCCAGCCCCTGGTGTTGCTGATGGAGTGGCCTGAAGCCACCAACTTCGCCTGCCTGATCGCAGGCTACTGCCGTCTCCTGGTGGACTCCAAGAAGATGATCTTCTCCAGGGCCCTCAGCCAGCCGCCCCCGCCTCAGATTATCAAGGCAGGTACGTTTCAGCCTCTGCTTTCCATGCGAGCCCCTTCCCCAGCCTCCCCCTCCTCCTCCTCCTCCTCTTCCTCCTCCCTCCATCCAGGGCTCTGCAGCATTAGAGAGGAGAGAGGTTTCTCTGGCATCTCCCTTTGGCTCCCATTCCCCCTGCAGAGCCAGCAGACACCTCCCCCCCCACCCTTTCAACCAGAAAACGAGGAGCAAGGAGACAAGTCCTCATTTTGGATGAGCTCTGACTTGTGGCATCAGCTCGGGCCCCGAGCACTCGCTGCAAGGGTTGTTCTGGCAGCTCCTCGAGCAGATCCAGGAGGTGCCGTTCGAACAGACCTGTAGATGCTGCCAGCTAAATGCTGGGTCCTCCCAGAACAGCCTGTGCGTTGCTGCAGGGATGCAGCACACGCTCCTGGGCTGGCATCCCAGCTCCGGAGACCGATGTGAATGTACTCAGCCAGGGACCGTGTTCCTGCTGCCTTTGGGCACCGCTGCCCTTCATCAGTGGGGCGCCGGGCTGCACGGGCAGCTCTGCAAGCGTGGCTGCTCCGCTGGTTTCCAAATTCAGGAAGGAAATTCAGATGTCCCAGCTTTTTCAGGTGCCCAGCCTGATGCAGAGAGCAGAGGGATGGTCTGGGAACAGCAGGAGACCAGAACAGCTGAAGGACAGGTTCTGTCCCACCAGCGCCGATGCTCTGTTCCTTGAGGATGGATTGCAGGTGTGAGTCACTTCCAGAGTTAATGATTCACAAGAGTGATTTCAAACAAGAGCCAACCATGAGCTAGATGCTGTTGTTCCGTGCAGGTGCTCACATCGAATATGTTTTGTATAGGGAAATATAAAATACAGGATCAGTGGCTGGAGGTGGGCAAAATAACCAAACTAGCTGGCTCTGGAAGGTTGTCCCCAGACCTCCTGAGTGACACTGCAGCTCCAGAGAGCTGGGACAAGTCTTCAGTGTAGCTGGCAGAGTGTCAAAACTGCCTCCTCGGGATGGAGGCAAGCTGGGGGAGGTGGGAGGAGTGCCGAGAGCTAGCAGGGTCCTTGGGAAAGGACTCGGTGCCTCTGAGGTCCGAGGAAGGCACCCAGGCACGGACTTAGCACATGTGGGAGGACACACTCGCAAGAGGCCTCAGGAAAGCATCTGCAGCAACCTCAGTGAACCCAGGGAGAGACCTGGCAGGTGATGTTGGTGTAAGTATACGCGCATGGTTTCCTTTCTTACCTTCATCGTATCTGTGCCTCTTACCGACAGCTGTCACTGTGCTCTCTGCTCTGGGTGCCCTACAGAACCGCTTTTAGTCACTTTTTGCCATGAGTGGAGGGTGTTTCCAATTTAACTGGCTGTCATCAGAGTGATCCTTCCAACTGGTTGTCATCAGAGTGGTCATGTCACCCTGAGAGGGGCTTACGGGGACACATGGCCGTGGGGAGTCAGAGGAACGTGGTAGGAAGTGGAGAGCATCCCAGAACATCCCCAGGGGCTCGGAGGGTGGCTGGGGGCACCCACAGTTACTGGTCGCTCAGGGGGTGTCTCAGCCTGTGCGAGTGGTGCTTTTCCACAGGCTAGCAACAGTGATAACAGCCAGGATTTTTCCTCAGGGAGGTTCTGCTTCTTGGGCATGGGCCAAATCTACGCCAAAAAGGGGTAATAGATCTTTCCCTTTTCTTGACAGTCTTAAGAAACCAGGGGGCTAGAGTGAGTGTGGGGGCGATTCACAGTGTGGGTAGGACAGTGATGGAGCAATGGATCCATGGTTTTCATACCAAAGAGCCCCTCTCTGCGTGGCCTGCTCTGTCCTCAGGGGCGCGATGAAAACCTCTCTGACCAGTGGAGTGGAAGAATTTCCCTGCAGACCCAGCAGGCTCAGCCCAGCCGCTCAGGCATCCTTCAGAAGGAGTGAATTTAGTGTACCTTGAGAAAACAAAGTCTGCTCACAGTTCTGGTCTCACTACGGCTGCAGGCTGAGCTCCCAGGCGCTACACAGATCACAGGGAGCAGGGACTGCTGATCGTTCCTGATCTCTGCAGGAACGATAAGAAAGCCCCACTGGGATGCATCAAGTTAGCCCAGGCTTTGACTTTCCAGGCTGCAGGCAGGCTGTGCCAGAACCTTAAATGTAAAATCAAGCCCTGGCCCATGCGTTTTGCCTAGAAGAGGAGCACATCCATCTTCCCTGAGGCCCATTAAAACCTCCTGCTGAACCGCAGACGTTTTTAGAAATGCACGCTCTGTCCGGATGCTGTCAGTAAAATCCATCTCTCCACATTTCCCTGCGGAGCCATTACGCTGGATCCTTCGCCTCTGCAGGAAAGGGTTATGCCCAGGAGCTGCCTATGGAGCTGCCCAGGCAATTCACCTCCCTGCCCCTTCATAGGATCAGAGAATGGTTTGGGTTGGAAGGGACCTTAAAGGCCATCTAGTTCCAACCCCCCTGCCGTGGGTAGGGACACCTCCCACCAGACCAGGTTCCTTCCTCTCCCCGCTCCCACCAGCAACCACCAAGCAGCTCCATGCCCTTGGTTGCTCTCTCAGCTCGTCATCAGGACCTTTTCCCCCCAGAGCATCCAGCAGCTGGATTATGGATTTTAGGGTTTTGGCCCCATTCAGCAACAGGGCTTGGCATGAGCAGCCAGCGAGGCTGTCCAAGCGGGGCAAGCTGCTGGCATGACCCATCAGAGATGGTGGCAGCCATCAGAGGTGTCTGGCTTTGGGAAAGCCTCGGCTTTGGTCCATGCCACCCCACCGCAGGCCAGCCCTGAACGTCCCCAGCTGCGGCAGCCGTGGGTTCACTCACACAGCTGTCATTGCTGAGTGCTGGCGTGGCCGTAAATGAGAGAGAGATTGTTTTGATTGGGGTTTTAGCATTGCAGGTGATGAACAGTACAACACAAACGTGTGTTTGGGGAGACAAATTGTCCAATTTGTCGAGCTAATGAATTTAATTAGGATTTATTTGATTTAATTTACACTTGGTGAGACGGAGCCTGCCTCCCCCCTGGCAGCCGTTCTCAACGCAGCTGCAGAACTCAACCTGTAACGCAGACAGATGCTCCCCCTGAGGGCTGGACCGCCGGCCAGAAGTCCCAGCAATATTTCGGCCACTTGCCTCGCACAAGGGAGCGAGGGGGGGCTGCGCAGGGAAACGCTTAACGGCAGGAGCAGAGGGCTCTTTTGGAGCCAGCCTGATCCGATGGCTGTCAGCCAGGCAGAAATAATACGTGAATCGTGGGGCAGTGGGGGACAAGGGACTTGGGGGGGATGTTCTGTCACTTAATCGTACAAAGAGCGATTGAAGGAGCTGGGACTGTTTAGTTTGAGGAAGAGGAGGCTGAGAGGTGACCTCATCCCTCTCTACAACTACTTGAAAGGACATTGTAGAGAGGTTGGTGCTGGTCTCTGCTCACAAGCCATTAGCGATAGAACAAGAGGGAATGGATTCAAGCTGCAACAGGGTAGGTTTAGACTGGACATTAGGAAGAAATTCTCCACAGAAAGAGTGGTCAGACACTGGAATAGGCTGCCTAGGGAGGTAGTTGAGTCACCATCCTTGGATGAGTTTAAGAGTCATTTAGATGTGGTGCTGGGGGATATGGTGTAGGGAAGAACTTTGTAGAGTAGGGTAGATGGTTGGACTCGATGATCCTGAGGGTCTTTTCCAACCTAGATGATTCTATGATTCTATGACTTTTCAAAGTCAGCCAAGCTGCTTTGGATGTCTTCCTCATCCCCCTGTCTCAGAGCCCGCTGTGCTGCCCGGCCCTCCCCTGGTTCTGCCCAGCTCTGCCTTCCAGCCACCTACTGGGATCTCGCTTCCTCTCCCTGCCGCTGCCCCGCAGCGCAGAAACAAGACATTTTCCCAGGTAGCCGACGTGGATGGAATCCAGCCCAGAGCAATAAGAAAGCTGCGACATTTAGGAAACAGACCTGTCAAGAAAGGTTAAAGGAATTTGCTACGGTTAGTCTGGAAAAGAGATGGATGGGGAGATGGAGAGGGAGGAACGGGATGATATTTCTTACGTCTAAAGGTTGTTTGTAAAAGGGCACTGATCAGTTGTGCTGCTGGTCCATGGTGTCATTGATCTAATTCCTCGCAAAAAAAAACAGCTTTAGGGTCAATACTTTCTTACCATAAATGTCATAATATTTAACTTTATAAAATTTATACGATCAAACTCTATAGCACGTGATCATTTTGGAGATAGTGGAGGAAACCACGCGAGGTGGCCTGGTCCATCAGTGTGTCACAGGGCTTTTGCTGGCTAGAGCTCAACTGCTTCTCAATCCTGTCAAGCCACCTTCTAGGCTCTTCTGGCCTCCATCATCACTATACCCCAGCCACACCTAACGGCATCACTAAAACACTTTCAACAGCTCTTTGTTAAAGGGAATCCCAATTTTATTGATTTAGGGAAAAAAGGCATGTCTGCTTCTTCAATACCATACAGGTCATTTTCGAGTTGGCCATCTTCCACGCCCGCCATGTAAATCTCTGTACGTCCCTCCCCTTTCTGCCTCCTCCAGGTCTTCCCTTCTCTCCTTATTGCAGGGAGGGGTTGATGTCTCAGAGCCAAAAGGTCCTTTGTCTTCAAATGTCAGCAGTTTCCCCCTGCTCTTGGTGGCAACATGCATGGTATCCCTCAGGGTTCTTCAAGCCCCTCTACTCTACTCTGGAGAAGGTACTCCACCTGCATTTTTCATCCAGCTCTGGAGCCCTCAACACAGGAAGGACATGGACCTGTTGGAATGGGTCCAGAGGAGGCCACAAAAATGATCAGGAGGGAACACCTCTCTGATGAGGACAGGTTGGGAGAGTTGGGGTTTTTAGCCTGGAGAAGAGAAAGCTCTGGGGAGACCTTACTGCAGCCTGTCAACGGGACCTTATAAGAAAGATGGGGACAGACTTTTTAATAGCACCTATAGCGATAGGTCAAGGGGTAATGGTTTTAAAATAGAAGAGGGTCGATTCAGACTAGATAGAAGAAAAATATTTTTTATGACAAGGATGGTAAAACACAGGTTGCCCGGAGATGTTGTAGATGCCCCATGCCTGGAAACACTCAAGGTCAGGTTGGACAGGGCTGTGAGTAACCTGGTCTAGCTGAAGATGTCCCTGTCCAGCAGGAGGGCTGGAGTAGAAGACCTTTAAAGGTGCTTTCCAACCCAAACCATTCTATGATCTGCAAGTGCAGGACATTTCTTCCAACACTCATTACTGGCAGATAGGCCTGGCGGGTTGCAGAAGATGGTTTCCCAAAAGACCAGCCAAGTGGCCTGGCTTCCCTGTGCTGTTTTCCTTTCTCCCGGGTGCCGCTGCTAATGTCCGTGTTGTGGTTTTGGTTTAGATTACATCAACGCACACAACCTGCACCGGCCTGCCCCGGCGGGGCACTCGGGAAAGAAAGAGAGCGGGCTGGTGGGTGGCTCTTCCGCCGGCACCGGAGCAGCTGGAGCTCCAGCCACCAGGGCTTCGGACTCGGAGCTCATCAGCTTTTGCTACCTGCACATGCGAGAGCAGAGGAAGGAAAGAGAGAGCAGGACGGACATCAATGAAAACCTGATTTTTTTTGAGGAAACTCGTCCCAGGACCAAATCCGACCCCACTTCTAAAAGCTCCGGCCAAGGCTACAACGGGGCAGCCAACGAATACGACCCGGATGGCCTTGACCAAGACAGGCAGGCGAGCAGGGCCAGGGCGCACACCATAGACACCCACCTGCGGAGCGACGCCTCCCACTTCTACTGCGAGTCCTGCCAAGCCAAAATCAAGAGCCGGCTGGCCTCATGCAAGGGGGGCAAGTCTGGCAGCACCCGGGACAATATGGTGGACTTGATGTCGCTACCTCCTCCCGGGAGCGATGAAGAAGAAGACGAGACCACGTCCTTGCTCCCCGCCATCGCCGCCCCACCTCCCGGCTTCCGAGACAACAGCTCGGACGAGGATGACCCCAAGCGCCGGGCGGCTGCCCAGAGCCAGGAGCAGGGCCGGCACCTCTGTGGCATCCTCTACGACGAGATCCCTGTCACGCTGATAGACAACGTGCAACCGCGGACGGTCCGAGACCATGCCCAAGAGCTGGACGATGCCCTGGTGTCCACCCTGCAGGCGCTGGAAGCCCTGGCTGCTTCTGAGGATTGTCCACATCCCCCACCACAGCAGACAGCAGGTATTTCAGTGGCTGTGACTTTCTTTTTTCCCTATAGCCTTTCTTTCCTACGGTACATCCTTCCCCATAGTCTCCTTCTCCTATGTGATTCTGGAGCAGCTTCTAGTAAAAACTAAGTTGGGGCAACAGGTTCCAGCAGGAGCAGCCAAGCTGCTGCTCAGAGGGTTTCTAAGAAGCTGAGGTGGGACTTCCCTCCCTGACAGTGGCTGAAGGAGTCTCTCAGTTATCCCGTATCTGCCATGGTCCACGTGCCACGATGCTGGGGTGAGGCACTAACAAACCAGTTCTGTGATCATGAGTTCCTCTCTGCTGTGAGGGACCCCTCTCAGCTGGTACCTTCGTCCCTCAGTCTTCACACATTCCCACCCAGGTTTTGCAGTGTGTGAGCCCTTCACAGGGCAAACCCGTTGCCAGATGCGTGTCTCTGGGACCAGCCTGCTGGCAGGACAGTCCTTTGTCCCTCTGCCCACCTTGGCTACCCTACTCACTATGGCAGGGTAGCTGTTGTCTGATTTTCCATCTTGCTCCAGACAAGTCCCTGTAGCTCTGCTATCCCTGACACTGGAAAGCTTCCCAGGATCTTTTCTTGGACCAAGAGCTCTTGCTGAATTGAATTAGCAAGCACTGCTGACAAGTGATCTCTCTTAAAAGTATTAACTCTTAGTTCCGGGAAGTCACTAAAGTTTCTCTGATGGGATGCCATCTCCTGCATTCCTGTGACCCTCCTGCCTCATGGAGTCCCCCTCTCCTCTGCGTAGCAGTGTGGCGTGAGTGTTGTCATGGGGTTCTCTTTGTGTCCCTCTTCAGGTCTTATTGTCCTGGCTGCCATCACTCCTGAGTCATCCTTGGATTCTGGCCACGAAACCAACTCTTCAGAGCTGACTGATGTCTCAGAGATGGTCTCTGCTATGAAGCAGCATCAGAACGCAGCCTACTTCCTCGCTCAACACATCAACAAAGAAAACCTCCTGGCCAGGAAGGACTTGCCTTTCCGAATCCAGAGCTGTGCTGCCCAGGCTGTTCTCACCTCACCCTACCCCCTCGGCCGCCAGGAGCCAAACCCTTCATCGAAGCCAGCTTTCTCTCACCAAAGCCCCAACCTTACCAACTGCAAGAGCAAACAGGAGCAGCAGCACACTGAGCGGAGCTACACCGTGGCTGTCCAGCCAGTGCTGTCCCCCCAGCTTAATGACCAGAACAGGGGGGCTCCCGCAACAGGCTCCGAGTGCAAAGGCCACACAAAAGCTGCCTTTGAGGTATCTCCGCATGCCACAGCAGCCCCGAGCAGGGAGCAGGCGCAGGACCTACAAGAGAAGATGCCCAAAGAGGTCCCGCTGAGCTCCAAGCTCCTCCTGGATCCAAAAAGCGGTGTCACTCCAGCCATCGTTTCAGCTGCTCTGCAGCAAGTGGCAAACGCAAAAGGCTCCGCTCCCCAAGTGGCAGCAGTCTCAAAAGAAGACAAGAACCTCAACGGTACCAGCAGCTGTGCATCGGCCAGCAGCAAGCCTTTGAAACCTAAAGGAGGTCCACAACCTGCAGAGACTTTATGCAACTGTCAGCAGCAGCAGCAACTATCTCCGCAGCAGCACTGTGAAGTTTCGCCAAGTCCTAAAGAAGCTCATGGCACTAAGGCTGAAGCTTTCCACCTCACCTCAGCAGGTGAGGAAATGATGCCCAGTAAGACTTTTGCCTCTAAAAGCTACCAGCAAAAAGTGAGTAGAGATGCTCCAGGGAAAGCGGCAAGCGGAGAGCCAGGTCAGAAGGCAGGTGGGGAAGCCACGAGCCTTGTCTTTCAGAAACACCCAGCTCCTTCAAACCAAGGACAGAAAATGCAACAGGAAAGTTCAGCCAAAAGCTTGAAAGCTGAGAGTAGCAACCTGCACTCTGCATCACCTGGGAGCACTTTCAGGAGCACCAGTGAAGAACCCAAAGGGCCAATCCAGCTGGTGCCCAGATCCGAGAGCCTGCAGATCAGCACTGTGCCTTCCAAAAAAGTAGAAAAAGTCCTGGAGGTGACCCAGCATGATGCTGATGTCCCAGCTAAACCCAAAGCTCCTAAAGCTCCCTTCAGGTTGAGAAACCTGTTCTCTGCAACATTTCCAACCCGGCTGAAGAAGGAGACGGACGAGCGGCAGGCCCAGCTGCAGAAAGTGAAGCAGTATGAGCTGGAATTCCTGGAAGAGCTGCTGAAGCCAAAGAGCAAAGGTGACCTCCCACCCCAGGAGTATCTGCACCCTCCTGCCCCTGGGCGCTGCAGCTGCCAGCTAAGGAGCAGTCCCGTGCAAAAAGTCCCGGGGATGTCCAGGGAGCAGAGGCGCAGCTGCGACTGCAAGCGGATTTGCCGGGGGGTGAGGCCACCCCCTAACCAGTTGGTGATGCCAGAGCTGGAGAGGCGAGGGAGGGATAAAGTTACCGATGACCAGAAGCAGGCAGAAGCCGTTAGGTTGACCAGCGTGAGCAGCCCTTCCAAAGGCAAGCGGATACGATCCACAAGTTTGGAGTCCAGAGACTACCGGTCAGATCCAGAGAACGGCGTCTCCTGCCTGACAACGTGTGCTTCCCGGGGGGAGTGCATGGGTGCTCCACACTACAGAAAGCTCTTGCGTCGCTACAGTGTCAGTGAAATAGATAAGACTGATAGGACATCCCTGTCCTCCGACATCTACCAGAACATCTATACAACCAAGCAGAAAGCCCCCCAGAAAGAGCTGGAGCCCAGCATCCTTTGTCCCGTTCTGAAGAGCAAAATCCTGGAAGCCTCTGGAGTGGCTGACCCCTCCTATGTCCAGATAGCTCAGGAGAAAAAGAACCAGAAGGGTTCAGCGGTGTTCTCTGTCCAGGAGGAGATGTACCCAAGCCCTGCTGAGCTGCGGGATGAAGACATGGAGGATGAGAAGTGCTGCTCCATCCGGTACTGCTTCTACTACAGGAAATGCGATGTTGCAGATGACGGGAGCGAGAAGGATGAGCTGTCCTATTCCATCCCCATGCAGCTACTCCCGGGAATGAAGCTGGACAATCAGATGGTCCCAGTCATGAGCAGGACTCTTCAGGTCCTAGATGCAACAGCCTGCAGCAGTCCCAATGACAGCCAGACCCAGGAAATAGATTTAAGGACCTCCAGTTTTGAGGGGAGCTTGGCAAAGATCAACACCCTTCGAGGCCATGCCTACAGCTTTCCCAATGGGTTTCTGCAAGTCCAGCTGGACACCAATGAGCTCCTGACTATCCTCAGGCAGTGTGTGGTGAGCCCTGACGTCCGGGACTGCAAACCCTACATCTCCCAGCTGGCTGAGTACAAGCAAGAGCTCGCCCTCAAGTTCAAGGAGTTTCGGGCCTCCTGCCGCCGCGTGGCAGCCGTCGACAAGAGTCCTACCCACATGCTCTCCGCCATCACGAGCAGCTTCCAGGTGCTAAGCAGCCTCATCGAGACGTTTGTGAGGCTGGTGTACGTCGTGCGCTCGGAGTCTCAGCGCCAAGAGCTGCTGACGAAGGTGGAGGAGGTGGTGAGGAACTACACCTTCCTCCTGAAGGCGGCGGAGGAGTCCACGGCCAGAACGCTGAGCCACCAGCAGACGGTGGAGCAGCTCGCCCGCCAGTCAGCCACGGTTGCCACTGTCATGGGCACGCTCACGCGCTCCCTGAAGACGTTGATTAATAAGTAAGCCAGCTACGAAAACCAACAAGCCAGTGTGTGCCGGGCCACGGGCTGGTGGTTCTCAAGTCGCATAGGTCTGGTGAGGATGTGTGTCTACAGGCCCACATCTTACTGGGGTTTGCAGTAGGGGAGATGCTCTTTTATCTCTGCAGAAGGGATGGTTGTGTTTCTGAAGGGTAAATTCATGCCCTGTCACAAGCTGTGCAACCAGCTCGTCAGGGGCCTCAAGCAGCTGCTCTGCTTGCTCTCCCACGCTGGCTTATTGGTGATGGTACTTGTGGGGGGCACAGTCACCCCGTCTCCACGCGAGTTTGGTTTCACGTGGTTCTGGGCCTCACTTGTGCGAAGACCTTTGTCACGGTGTGTGGTGGGCCAGCGAGTTAGCAGGAACTGAGTTGAGATCTCCTGGCTTCACTCAGGCAGTTTGGAGCCAAACCAGTGTCTTGCCACGTAAACAGCTCTTCTGCCTCCAGGGTCTTCCTGGCCCGCAAACGCAACATAATTAGCAGCAGAAGGGATCTCGGGGGTGCAGGTCTCCCTGCTGCTATGCTGGGGCTTGGGGAGTAGTCCTAGCATGGGCGGGTTGCCATAATCCTGGGGCAGAGCTAGTTCACCCTAGCAGGCTCTGCTCTCAGAGCTCAGACATCGATGTCCAAGTCCTGAGCACAGGTCCTGCCCGTGCAATAGGTGAGGGCTTAATACGTGCGAGTAGGGAGGATCCAAGGAACTACAGGGCCTGTCAGTCTGGCCTCAGTGCCAGGGAAGGTTATGGAGCAGATCATCTCGAGTGCCATCATACAGCACATACAGGATGACCAGGTGATCAGGCCCCAACAGCGTGGGTTCATGGAAGGCAGGTCCTGCTTGACTAACCTGATCTCCTTCTATGACAAGGTGACCACTTAGTGGACAAGGGGAAGGCTGTGGAATTATCTACCTAGACTTTAGTAAAGCCTTTGACATCATTTCCCACAGCATTCTCCTGGAGAAACTGTTCATGGCTTGGATGGGTGTACTCTTTGCTGGGTGTAAAACAACTGGCAGGAGGCCGGGCCCAAAGAGTGGTGGTGAATGGAGTTAAATCCAGTTGGCAGCTGGTCACAAGTGGTGTCCCCCAGGGCTCAGTGATGGGGCCAGTTCTGTTTCATATCCTCATCAATGACCTGGACAAGGGAATAGAGTGCACCCTCAGTAAGTTTGCAGATGAAACCAAGCTGGGCGAGAATGTTGATCTGCTTGAGGGTAGGACAGTTCTAGAGAGGGATCTGGACAGGCTGGATCAATGGGCTGAGGCCAGTGGTCTGAGGTTCAACAAAACCAAGTGCCAGGTCCTGCACTTGGGTCACAACAACCCCATGAACACTACAGGGGCTTGGGGAAGAGTGCCTGGAGAGCTGCCTGGCATAAAAGGACCTGAGGATTTTGGTCAACTGCCAGCTGAATATGAGCCAGCAGTGTGCCCAGGTATCACGAAGGCCAACAGCATCCTGCCCTGTATCAGGAACAGTGTGGCCAACAGGACTAGGAAAGCGATCGTCCCCCTGTACTCGGCACTGGTGAGGCCCCACCTCGAGTGCTATGTCCAGTTTTGGGCCCCTCTTTACAGGAAAGACATTGAGGTGGTGGAGCGTGTCCAGGGAAGGGCAATGGAGCTGGTGAGGGGTCTGGAGAACAAGTCTTGTGAGGAGCAGCTGGGGGAGCTGGGGTTGTTCAGCCTGGAGAAAAAGGATGCTGAGGTGAGACCTTATCGCTCTCTATAACTGCCAGAGAGGAGGTTATAGCAAAGTCAGGGTCAGTCTCTTCTTCTAGGTAACAAGTGATAGGACATGAGGAAACGGCCTCTAGTTGTGCCAGGGGAGGTTTAGATTGGATATTAGGAAAAAAAAAATCACCGGAAGAGTTGTCAAGCATTGGAACAGGCTGCCCAGGGAAGTGGTTGAGTTGCCATCTCTGGAGGTATTTAAAAGATGGGTAGATGTGGTGCTGAGGGACATGGTTTAATGGTGGACTTGGCAGTGCTAGGTTCACAGTTGAACTCAATGATCTTATGGGTCTTTTCCAACCTAAATGATTCTTTGATTCTATGATTCCATGTTTCTCTTCCTCTGCTGGATGGCTGTGTCCACGCTAGAGAGCCTGCAAGGAACGTGGATTGATCTTTGGCCATTGCAAGCCAGAAGCTGGGCTAGCAGCTGAGAGAAGACCTCTTTCACACCATTCTCCTGAGGTCAGGTCTGGGCTTCCAAGGCTCAGCCCAAACCCTCTCCTGTTCCCTTTCACCATGCCCATTGGAGAGGAACCCCAGATCAGCTTTGTGAGCCACAGCTTGCCCCCGCGCCAGGCCGTGCTACTGCCATCGGCCAAAGGAGCTGCAGGGTGTTGGGGTCCTTTCCCTGTCTCCACCGGACTGACTGCCATAAGAAGCATTATTTAGTACTCTGTGACGGTTATTTATTTGCAGTTGGGGTTTTCAGATTGATTTTTTTTTTTTCTTTTCACTTCCAGATGAATGGTAAAACGATTCCTAATTGCTTCCCTTCGCACCCCGAGGTTCCCCTCCTCCTCCCAGTTTAGCTTCTAGACCTAATCAATCAGACTGCCTTAATTGGTGCTCCACTGCAGTCACACACACCCCTCCCCTCCAAAAGAGGAGAAAAAATGCAAGGTTACACATTGCATTGCCCTTACCCTGCCACCCGTTGCACTCCACGCGTGCTCGGGGGAGAGCGGGTCCTGCGGGGTCCCTGCCCCTCTCCCCATCCCACCCACCTCCGGCTGGAAAGCGAGATGGTGGCATCGGCCTCACGGCGCCAGGAGTGAGACAGGTCGTCAGACCCAGCCAGCTTGCCCCAGCGCTTGGGGAACGATCAGGGATCTCCGTACGATCAATCGCTTCCCATCTCTTTTTTTTTTTTTCTAATAGACACACACCTTCGGAATCTCTCGTTCTTCCATAGGAGCTATGGAAATGCACAATGTGCTTTTAACACGCGCATCCTCTACCGAGTGCAATAACCTCCCCTGGCCCATGGCTGTCCCAGACTTTGGCCGTTGCTGTCAGCGAGGCAGAGAGGATCCTGCTCCGGGGACTGCCTCCTGCTTTCAAGAACCATGTAGCAAACATAGGGTGGAAGAGCCAATTCGGATTTCAGTCCGTGGTGGGCAAAACCTGTTAGAATGCTGAAGGCCAACAGGGAGCTGTGTTTTTCTTTTCCCTGGGAATTATCTATTACGATACTCTGAGCTTCTTCGAGCTCCCCGTTACGCCTATATCATTCCTACATAAATCTCTCAGCCTAATACAGAGGAAAATTTTTTTATTGTCTGTATATAGTATATATAAATAAAAAAAATATATATAAATTATATATACACAAATTTATGTCTTGTTTTACAAACAAGAAAGATTAAATATATTAATCTTAATATCCAAACTAGCATTTGTGTCTTTTTTTTATGAACTTGGTGGAAATGTGGCTTTTCTTAGCTGTACAAAACACTGTTCATAAGCAAAACCCCCTATTTTTGTTGCTATAGAAATGCACGTATCTCCGTACTGGAAGGGCACGGCTTAAGGACTCCACAACGTGGCTGGACTCTACGGCAGTTAAATGCCAGGCGAGGAAGGAAGCCATGAAGAAGTAAAAATGCAGGTTTGAAATGAGCTGTTTGACTTGGCAGGGTTTTGTGGTGCTAATGGGCATTTATGCTTAATTCCCCACTCCGGGAGGGGAACGCCTCCAGTGACACTCAGCCCTTCACTGCTGGCGCTGGGCACTGCGGCCGTGCTGGGGAAAGGGTGGTGGTCCTCCTGGTGGCCCTACAGCAGGGGAGAGCTGGGACATGCTTTAACTGCCACCTCTCAGCAAAATCCTGCCTGATCCCCGTCAAGGTGAGCCCTTGACCAGCTCCAGTGCGTGTTTGCAGCCAAGTCCCAGCCTCTGCCCAGTGTTTGCTCTTCCGCCTGGGATGAGGTGATGGTGTGCGACCTTCCTGATGGTTCTGCTGCCCTGCGGGACTGCTCTGGTGTGTCTGCAGGGGAAAGCCCAGCAGAAGCGTAATGCCAGGCCAGGGCAGAAATCTGAGCAAGACAAAGAGTTTCCCACCTACAGATGACATTTCCAATATCCCCTTCCCTCCGGGCACATGTTTTGCTGGGCACAGTGAACTGCTCTCTATTTATCAGGGAGGAAGGCATTGATGTGTGCCTGCCCTGTGCCCCAAAGCCTTCAGGAACTCTAAAAGCCAAGTCTGATAAAGATCCGACACTAAAAAACTTAGGAACTGGGTCATTCTCTGTACGGGGGTTGAATGTGTTGTCTAAAGCAAAGGCGGCAGCAGCAGAGACTCACACACGTTCTCTGTGCCTCCAGGCTCGTTATTTTAATCTGCATCACACCATTTCCCATGCCGAACTAACTAACGATGACATTGAATGGGACAAACCCCACCTATTTATACAGCTGGGTATGGATCGAAAAAAAAAAGAAAGGAAAAGCTGAGAGGTTTTCTAAACCCCCAGAGCCTGTAAATATTATCGACAGCAGGCAGTTTCATCTGCAATCGCAGAGTCGAGGCCTAGTACCATCTAGTGGGCAATCGGCACCCCGTCAGAAAGGAATTACTTCTCCACACGGTTATTATTTGCACAGCGGTGGCGATAGGTGCTCCAGGACCAGTCAAATGTCCCCGTGTGGAGGGATGAGCTACACCAGCACGTACCCCGAGGAGGATGATGAAGCCCTGCCTCTATTATTGCTGTGCTCGTCTTTTAGGTGCCATCCCTGTGGCCTCACTCTGCTGGGCGCTTGTAAATATTCCTCAAAGGAAATGATCCAGGGATTTCTGGACAGACTGGATCAATGGGCCAAGGCCAATGGGATGAAGTTCAATTAAGGCCAAGTGCCGGGTCCTGCATTTCGGTCACAACAACCCCAGGCAACACTGCAGGCTCGGGGAAGACTGGTTGGAAAGCTGCCCAGCAGAAAAAGACCAAGGAGTGTTGGTGGACAGCCGGCTTAATATGA
>VXAK01020496.1:182047-196713 GCA_013399435.1 Arenaria interpres | reverse complement strand
GGCCCGCGCTTACCGTGCCGCGTCCCCGCGCAGGAGGCGGGTGGATCCCCGTGGGGCGGCCGGCCGCGGTGCGAGGTGGAACGGGAAGGAGGAGGAAGGCGCCGCCGCTGCCGCCATGCCCAACATCAAGATCTTCAGCGGGAGCTCGCACCAGGACCTGTCCCAGAAGATCGCCGACCGCCTGGGCCTGGAGCTGGGCAAGGTGGTCACCAAGAAGTTCAGCAACCAGGAGACGTGGTGAGGCCGGGGGCGGGGCCGCACTACAGCTCCCGGTGGNGCTCGACGGGGGCCGCACTGGAGATCTTCTGGGATCTGCTGGGCCGGGGACCTCCAGCGCATCCCGCCCTTCCCCGGCGGGCAGGGCCGGGTCTCCCGTGGGCGTCCTTCAGCCGAGGGGCCGCTGATGGCTCCCCGCCCGCAGCCCCTCCCCGGGCCGGGCTTTACCGAGTGAGGGGGAGCGGAGACAACCGGCCCATCGGAGCCCCGGGGGTGGGCTCCGCTGCGGGGAGCGGCCGGGTGAGCCATGTGCGGGCGGTTGCGCGGCCCCGGCCATGCGGGTGTAACGGCCTGGCTGCTCCCCGGGGGTGGTGGAGGGGACGGGGTCCGTGTCACCCGGCCGCCGTGGCAGGGGCTGGAGCGGCGAGGGTCGGCCGCCGGGGGGCTCGTCCCCACCACCCCAAAAGCTGGGAGCGGGTGGGAATGCGGCGGTTTGCCTCTTTCATGCTGGATCCAGGCTGCGGTGACTCGACCCCCGGCAGGTTTTGTGCTTAAGTGCCTGTAAACGACTCTGAAGAGCATCAGAGCCTTAAAGGTATTGATTCAAGGTCAGAGGCTGGCACCCCCTCGCAGCCCGCGATGCTGGTGTAGTCTGTGTTCCCCCCCTCCAAGCTCTGAAACCTAATATTCATCTGGTTTTGTATCTCTGTGCTTTATAAGTCTTGCCACCATCCTACCTGAAGAAGCTAAAAGAGGGGCTAAAAATTATTCAGGGATCTTAAAACTTGGTTTAGAGAAGTACACTAAGCATGTGTGCACCACGCAGTGTAATACAAAGAACCTTGAATGATTGCTCCAACCCACTCCTTTCTTCTGGAGACGGTAATTTTTACTTTTTTTTTTTTTTCCAGGAGAATCCAGGATGTACCCGTGACGTAGAGTATTATGTTTCCATTGCACGGGTATTGATTGTAGCTGAAAACTTGGGAGGTAGTACAAAGAGTTGTAGAGGAGAGTTGCAAAAAGAGTCTGTTTGATTTACAGCCATGGCACTCTTCTCGTTGCTCTCTATTAACTGCTCTTATCCATCCAGTTGGCTGGCCAGCAGGTAGTCTGACTTTAAGGCCTAATAGCCCTCTTATTTATTATATCTCCGTAAACTGAGAGGAGATGCTGCCCAGAAAAAAGTAAGATTGTTTTAACAGAATAGTTCATTGATACTTTTGCACAATAAATGTCTCGAATCAGCTTGATATTAGGCTGTTAGCAAGTACAGTTAGAGGTGACACTTTTATGCCAACTATGATTAAGTCAGACATTTACCTAGCAGAAAGTTCTCACTTTGGCTGAAATTCTTCATGCTGTAAGTCAGTGTACAGTAAAGATGACAGCAGTTTGCTGGTGGATATTGAGAAGTAAGACCACAGATACGTAGCAGTCATCAAAAACATGTTGAAGAAGAGGGGAGGAAGATCAGAGAATGAAGGATTAAAATTAGAAATCTACCCTAAGGCATTCTCTAAGTGAATCCAACAGGAGTGGGATGGGTGATTGTCTGTCTGCTTGTTCCACAAGTTTGTTGTGGCAGCAGTCGGCAGAGAGGGTGAGTGTCTCCAGTGCGAGAGGAAAGAAATGGAAGAGCTTTATCCTCAGTGGACTTGACTTTTGGTTACTTCCAAATCCGTGGCAGGCTTCTCTAAACGGAAATCTTGGAAGTACTTAGCAGTTAATCCATTCCTACAAAAGGCCTGATGCAGCATCACCCCGAACAAAACCTCAAACCGAAGATTTCCTTCCAACTCTGCCCCTGGTGCAGGTGTCTTGATGCACGTGCTGAAGCTGGCGGTTTGCTGCTGGCAAACAGGACCTTTGGCTTCTATTCAGTCCCTTCATCAGCAGGGATTAGTGTGCATTACATGCAGGAGGAAATTAACCCCAAAAGCCTTTCTGAAGTGAAATGCTGGAGGGCTTCTCTGTTTGAGCCAGCGAATAGCTGTTATGACTCTAAATCTAATAATCGGCTGCAGGATAGCTTCTGGTAGGAGTTTGGCTCGGCATTCTCTGCTGACTGGCCATCGTCCTTGCTTCCTTTGAACGCTGCTGCTTTTAGCTGAGGTGGTTGTGCTTCTGATTCCGGGGGAATAAGGCCTGTTCTGGGTGTTTACACACTCAGCTTGTGTCGAGATGGAGAGTGCAGGCTGAGTGCTTTTAGCCTTACTGGCTGAACCATTAAATGTGATCAGTGAGTGATGTAAAATAGCTACTGAGCAAATAAGCAGCGGTGTTGCTGCTCAACACCCTTGATTATGTGACACTGTCACCCGCAGACCCTTGGGAATGCAATCCCTTGGTTGCTCTGCAGACATATGTAATGGCTGTGTTTTAATTTGTATTTGGATACAACTCTCCTTTCCCCATCTGTTCCCAGCGTGGAAATAGGTGAGAGTGTACGCGGGGAGGATGTCTACATTGTGCAGAGTGGCTGTGGTGAAATCAATGACAATCTGATGGAGCTCCTTATCATGATAAATGCCTGTAAGATTGCCTCAGCCAGCAGAGTCACAGCTGTCATACCCTGCTTCCCTTACGCTCGGCAGGACAAAAAGGACAAGGTAAGGGATGTGGTTTAAAGGTTTCTGCTGGGGAGGTGAATGCACACCTTGAAAATCCTGACTGCTCAACGGGGATTCGATGAAGTTGAATTTGTAGAGGAGGAGATAAAACTTACTTTAATTTCTTTAAACCTCAGGGCATCGGACTGCAAATTCATCTTTTCATAAAAAAATCTAGTTCTTCTTGAAAACACACCAAGCTGTAATCACCATCTGATGAAAAGATGCCATGTTAATGAGTGCTACTTTTAGTAACGGCTTGTGAATCATTGCCTAGCAGTGGAAGACTGACATCTTGATGAGGGAGTTGAACTTGTCTTAAATACTGTTTCTTCTTGTACTAGAGTCGAGCCCCGATCTCTGCCAAGCTGGTTGCAAACATGCTGTCTGTGGCAGGTGCAGATCATATAATCACCATGGACCTGCATGCATCTCAGATTCAGGTAGGAGCTAAAATCAGGGAAGTACTTGCCTGTTCCAGTCTGAGCCTCTTTACTGCCTTGTGGGCTTTGTTTTCCAGCCGTCTGCTCCTTTTTTTAGACATGGTGGTGATCAGGACTTGGGGACGTGGGACTGGAAGGGACTTGTAGAATCACTCAGAAGAGGGTGGGGAGATGGGTAACAGGTTCATCTGTAAATGAAATTATGCTTAGTCTGGTCAAGAGCAGCTACAGTGAGTCCTGTGTCAATGAATGTTGGGCTAATAAATGATGTGTGCAACTTTATTGTCACGGAGTGACACTGTATATTGTTAACTGGTCCTTTGAGGAGTTTGAGAGGGACAATAGCTTTATCTAGAGCTTTCTTAAATATTGAGTAGAGTTTCCTGATGTTTGAGTTGTCAGGGAGAGGTGAGCAGTGCTCTGTTAGACACAGTGGGTGGTAATACTGCTGCCCTGAGGTTGGCTCTGCCTCCAGATGTGCTGGCACAGCTGCTTGTGAGGGTTCAGTCAACCAGGACAGTGATCTGATAGCTTTCTGCCGAGAAGGTGGGCAATCCCCCTTGTCTCCGTTCAGTGCCGCTCTTCCTTCTAAGCTGGCTTTGGTTCTCTCCCAAGCTGCTGGTGAATTGAAAAATTATTCATGGGTTTTGCTGGTTTAGTGAACAGAACACTCTCATAGAGCAGTTGAAACCTTGACCAGAGCTGTGTGAGAGAAGTGTCAAGAGTGTATACCTGGGAGATGAGGGACAGCAAGCTGTTAAATTATCAGTCTAGTCCCTTTCCCTTGCTTACCTTGAGCAAGTGATTTGAGACCAAGAACCAACTCAGTGTAACTGAGAGAGGTGTGGTAGAGGGAAAGATATCTATTGCATTGCTGCGAACACTTAAAATCCAGAAGGATAAGGTATCTGCTGCCTGGTGAAGTAGCTAGCCTGGCTGTCACTTTAACAGTTGAAATTGCAGCCATTCACACTTCAGTATAATTTTTTTCCAGTATAATTTGCCCAGAAATACTTTGTCTCAAGTGGGAAAAAGCTATTGGGACATAGCTGAGAAGAATTAAAGATCATGAAATGAAAGAACAAAGCCCAAGAGAGTATGCCTTCCCTAAGAGGCTTGAAGTTGCCATGTTTGTTGTAGGGTTGACCTTTCGCCAGCAGCAATGGTGAGATTTGGTTGAATAATTGGGTTTGTGTATATAAGCTTCCAGCATCTGGCTGGTTTCAGCCTGGTTCTTGCAGTTGCTGGGTTGCTGAGAGTGGAAGGAATGACGGTAGGAAGGATCTGTTACCCCTATACCTTGAAGTGTTCCTCTTGAGTAGCTGCCCCCACCCTCCTGCCTATTAGACCCTGTCGAGGATTAACTTCTGGCTTTTAGTGACCTTTGAGGTTTATCTGGAGGAGTCTGCGGGGTCAGTATAAAGTTGTGGAACCATCTGCAATTAGTTTAAAAACAAATGTTTTCTGTAGATGCAAACAGTGTGGGTAATGAGCTTTAAAGATTGACTTTGTAAACAGGCAGCTCACTGCTCTGGAAGTGAACGCGTTCGGTGCTGGTTTTCTGCACCCCCATAGGATAGAACTAGTTCCATGTTGTGAAGGTGTCAGATGTAAAGTGTTATTTATGCTGCTAAACTATTTCTGGCTCTGAAGACTTCTTACATTACTGTTCCGTGTATCCCAAAGGCTACTGCCCTTGCATTAAGGGAAGTAGAAAGGAAGGCTGAAAGCTGTGGAAGGGTGGTGGCTGTGTGCCTGATTGTATAGAAGGCTTCTTCCAGCTGTTTTTGGAATGTGACCTTCAGCTACATCTGTCCTTGTTGTCTTCCTTGCAGGGTTTTTTTGATATCCCTGTTGATAACTTATACGCTGAGCCTGCTGTACTGAAATGGATCAAAGAGAATATTGCAGAGTGGAAAAACTGCACCATTGTTTCACCAGATGCTGGTGGAGCCAAGAGGTAAGCTGTCAGGCAGCTCGCTTGAGGTGCTGCTTCTGTATCTGCTTGAGTCCTTCTACCTTATTCTTAAAACAGATATATTCCCTTTGCCAGCCTGCCTTCTGTAAGACAGTCTGTGGCAGCTAGTGAAGAATTGTCAGATAGTCTTCCTGGGGAATGTTTAAAAGGTTTCTTGGGCTACATGGAGAATTAAATAGCTTCTAGAGTCACAGCTGCATGGGTAGGAATTGCTACTTCCCTTGGACTAAATACATTTTATGTAAAAGGTAATTATGCAGGCTGAAGGAGGGAATCGTGTAATTCATAACCCAATGCCAAGACATTGTTGTTACTGCTGCTGGCTAATGTAACATTGCTGTCCAGGCTGTTTTCTTTGCAGTATTAAGCTTAGTCTGTTAAGGCATTTTGCTCCTGATTTGAATTTCTAGCTGAGACTTAAGCCTGCTGCTGCTTTTCCTCTTCCCTGAGAGCATGGAAGATAGATGGTTCCTTTCCAAAAAGCAGCAGCATATGTTATAGCACATTTCCACTTAGATAGTCTGACAATCTCCCATCTTTCTGCAGCTAAATATGCCACTTTGCGGGCAGTTCAGAATGTTCTCAGGTGCCTATTAGGAGGAACATGGCTGTTCCTTGATGCTTCCGTATAAGGGCTACGTGTGAACAGCAAAGGGACGCAGATGTCTTCTTTAATCCAGGACTGAAACGTGAAAATGTTGGTGTAGTCTGACCTCGTTCACATTCTTCAGAGTGTTTTAAGCTGTTACAAACAGCTCAGAGATACTGCCACTGTAGGTCACTGTGTGTTTTCCTGGAGCTGCTTTCTGGCCCATGTATTGGACAAGACCTTTTATATATTTATCTAGTTCTGTACCTTGTTGCATAATGAACTGTATGAAGTGCCAAGTCAGCCAGCAACAATCTGACTCCTGGAAAAAAAAAATAATCTTCAAAAGCCGCTTCAACTGAAACACGTCGATATTAGCTGGTACGATATCTTATGGAGATAACTGCAGAGCTAAATACTTTAGTAAACAGTTTAGTTTAACAATCTCATGTAGGACTCCCAGGGTGCTAAGTCTGATCAACTGAGGCTAAAAGTCTACTCCTTGAGTGTGGAATTTCTTAGGGGCATGGCTGTTTTGTCCCTTCTCCCTCTTAATGCTTTTAAACTCTTTACTATACGTCAGTATCAATGCACAAAGTTTGGGTCTCTCTAGTAAGGTTGGACTTGAATTTCTTGGATGTGTGTTCCTGCCACTGTCCTTGTGCTGGCACTTGTATATGTGACAATTGAATGCTTATGTGAGTGCAAGCAGATCCCTGTCATAGCACAACTTAAGGCTCTCCAGTGTAGTGTTATAAAAATGACAGCTTCCCAAGCATTCTGATCACTTCAGGTTTACAAACTCGCCGGTTAAGGCTTGTTTTGAGCTTTAAATGCAAATTAATTTACAGTGGTCAGGATGAAAGACTGTTTTATCTTAATCGAGTTGTTTTCATCGGGAGAGGTTGGATCAGAGACTGCAGTCTTAACTGCTTGAAGGGAAACTAAGGTGTCAGTGTCTTCTATTAATTGCTTGGGAGCAGTAACAGATGTGGTGACAGCTTCTCCTGCTACAGTGGTAGTTTGTGCTTAATAGCTTTAAAAGAGATTCGATTGAGGCCGTTGTGCGGAGTTAAGTGTTGTTTGGAAACTGTTCTCTCTTCAGAGTGACCTCCATTGCAGATCGATTGAATGTAGACTTCGCCCTCATTCACAAGGAGCGCAAGAAGGCCAACGAAGTGGATCGCATGGTGCTGGTGGGTGATGTGAAAGACAGAGTGGCCATTCTGGTAGATGACATGGCAGACACGTGCGGTACCATCTGTCATGCTGCGGACAAGTGAGTAGGGCTGACGGATTCTTTCCTAAACCTATTCAGAAACCTATTGTTAGCAAATGCTATGTAATGAAACAGATTATTTGCCTGTCACGTTTCACAAAGTAACATACAGTTTCTTGATTATCTAGTTCTCACAGCATGAATAACTAGAAGACCACAGTGTGGGTTTTTTTATTTGAAAAATGCTTATGTTGAAAATGTGTCTTCCACTAGACCACCACCGACTATGCTGGGTAGAACTAAGTCCTGTCTGATGCATCAACTTAATGCCATACATCTGAATTTCTATTAGAAATAAGCTTTTCAAGCTTTGATATCTTTCAAACCTTCTGTACTAGAAACACCAGCATGTGCAACACTCGGGATTAAATATCTGGTGTTGGCAAAAATCAGGGAAGTTGATTTGTATGATATAGTCCAAATGTCCCAGGGCTATGGACAATATTTTTTGTTCCTCAATGTGTACTTTGCCTGGGCTGGATTTTATTGTATTTGTTAAATTGTTTTCTTCCCCCAAATCAATAGTGGGCTGGAGGGGGGAATCAAAGGTAGCCTGTACCCTAAGCATATGGTATTGTCTCTTAAAGTGCAGGGCACTTGGTAAGCATAAATGTCAGTTTAATACTTGCCAAAAATTTCTCATCCTCCTTTTTCCCTCCTTGTAGGCTTGTGTCAGCTGGAGCCACCAAAGTTTATGCCATCTTAACTCATGGGATCTTTTCTGGGCCGGCAATTTCTCGGATCAACAATGCCTGTTTTGAGGCAGTTGTAGTCACAAACACAATACCCCAGGAGGACAAGATGAAGCAATGCCCTAAAATCCAGGTGAGCATCTACTTTCTCTTCTGTCACTCCTTGGGGACCGAAGCACTTGTCTGTCCTCCTGTTGGTGGGGAAAATCCCGTAACACTTTCTGGGCTTACAGCAGTTTCACTGCCACTGGAATCAGTGGTTCTCTTCTTCCTGTTGCTGTGGGATAACACACCTGTTACACTGATAAAAATGCAACTTCTAAACCAGCTCATCTTAAACAGTTCACTTACCTAGGGTTTTTTGGCCCTTTAAGCAGCATGTCCCTTCCTTTTGTGAGGCAAAGTAGTTCTGGGGAAGGTGAATGCTTCGTGTCTGGTCATAACAGCAGTGCAGCTGAGGTCAGGAGGAGTGTAGTCTTGTCCCACAGACATGTCTTGCTGGTTTGACTAAGAGCAGTTGATGCAGCTCCGCGGTACAACGTTCAGATACTTGCCAAAGATAAACAAAAGCGCTTTGCCATCTGTATGAAAGCTAAAAGCTGGTCTCTGGATGCACACTCTGTGTCTTGGGTTTTCCATTTTGGAATAGCACTGTGGTATTTTGTTTCCCAAGCTGAGGCTGACTTTCCTGGAAGGAAAATAAATGATCTATACAACTTTGACCTAGGCAGAACTTGAGGATTTCCTGTGTTAATGGGTAGCTGGAAGTTGCAGCTTTACCTGAGTATCCAAGGATAATAGCTCCATCAGAAGCTTCAGGTACTGCTGTAGCGTACACACAGCCAGGAACATCCTAAATATTAACTTCACAGCAGAGAGACATAGGACACAAGGATTTGGAGAAGTTGTGGAAAGTGACTGGCTCTGCTAAGACTCGGCTAGTACTGTGGTGTCAGTGTAGCAGGTTCTCCAGCACTGGGGTTCTGGAGAAAAGGAAGGTCAACTTGTTGAAGCTGCAGTGAATTTGAAGTTGCTTTTGGAAGTAAGGTATAAGCTGATTGCAGACTGCTATTGGTTTGCATTTTTGTTCAACACTAACTTCTGGATGACGTTCCTGCAACTGAGCACATCTAAAAGATGTCTGATGCTTCCACTTCTTTCCAAGCTCTGCACGACAGTGAATGTAGACAAGATGTTAAACTGGTAATCAGTATGTAAATAGCTGCAGCCAAAGATGGCAGCGGAGTAGTTTTTCAGGCTCTGACTTAACACCTCACTCTTTTACACGAACATCTGATGTTCAGTGCTGGGAAATACAGCACTAAAGGTTTTGTCATGAGTCTCGTGCTCTGTCTGCTCTGCAGCTCTTAAGTTTTTTTCTTTCCTTCCTTTGAAAGCAAACTATCCGAAGGAAGAAAATGTTAAATATGGATTTCAGTTAGTGTCTTTAATGCGGCATGAACATGGCACTTCTTATTGAGACTACATATATCAAAATGCTTTAGCTGTGGGGTTCAGAGCTGGGGTTTTGTTGGGATGCAATTTTCCCTCCTGTTCATTGCGTTACCCCACCAGGTGGAGCCAGCACAACGGCTGGGTCCCGAGCTGCAGCACAGCAGCTTCATCTTTGTTAGGCTGCTGGCAGTGATGGTAAAGCCTCATGACTCAAGGGAAGCGATCTGGTCTTGATTTAGACTCGTTTAACTTCTCTGCAACCTACACAAAGTGAATAAGATGGTCCTAAGGTAAAAAAGGCTGAGCTTAGGGAGTCTTGGCAAAGAAAGGTGACAGCAGACTATTAAGAATTTGGGTGATGTGTCTACTTGTTAAGTTCTCCCTAACTTACCAGCTCTTCTTCCAGGCTTGATGTCTTTTCTCAGTGATGCTGATGCCTCTTTCTTTCCCTCCAGGTGATTGACATCTCAATGATCCTTGCGGAGGCCATCAGGAGGACTCATAATGGGGAATCTGTCTCCTACCTATTCAGCCATGTCCCTTTATAACAACAGATGCCAGCTGCTGCTTGTATGGCTTTTTTTTTTTTTTTAAAAAAAACCAAAAGTTGTTCAGCTTGTTGTAAAGTTCAGTAGAAGACTCTGCTTGTTCCAGTGCAGTTCTCCACAGCTTCTCCTGCTTAAGTCAGGCTTACTGGCTCTGATCCCAACGCTGGGAGGCTGGGGAGGGAAAGCTCATCTCTGTAACACTCCAACTCCACCAGCACCCCTGTGCGTTGGGGCTCATCAGTAGTATTGACTCAATCCTGCAGATCTGTGGAGAGCGGGACTGACACATGGCTAATTGCCACCATTATTTTGATTGGGCGGGGGGGGAGGGAGGGGAGGGAGAGGGTTTGTCTGTGGGCAGGGTTAGATGATCTGGCATGCGCAACCTAAATGGTTTGGGAAGTAGAGCTCCCTAGGACACGTTGATCTGGATCTACAGCAAGAGCCTGAGAGACTGCTGGCTGTTTTACCACTCTGTACCTGACGGAAGCCCTTGAAGAGCGATGGGGAAGGCTTGTATCTTGGCCAAGCTTGACCCTAGATGAGGCCCTGGGGGACACCTGGGAGGTGGTTCTGCTACAGCTTCCTCCCATGAAAGGAGATCAGTGTAGCTTAACAAATTGAATTCGTCTTAATTGTTGATGAAATTAAATGCCCTTTAGCGTGCTACACAGCAAAGTGAAGGTGAGGGCGTAGTGTGTGCAGTGCTGCCTTGCTGTGCTACCTTAGTGGTGAAGGTGCATCCTGGACAAGCTTTCTCTTCCCTCTTATGCAGAGGACTCATGGTAGTTGCGTGCTTTAGTTTCTAGTGTAGGCTAAAACCAGTTCCTCAGTTTCACAGCTCGCTGTTAGCCTTGCTAGTGGTTAGAGGACTGCTGTCGTGTACTATAGCTGCACCTTGACTTCCTGTGCAAATCCTTGGTCCTTTTTTTTTTTACCAGTACACCAGTAAACTGAGCCTCTTTATCCCATAGCAGCGTGGTTGTTGGATCCAGCAAGTGCCTGCTGAAGACGCTGGGGTGACCCAGTATGCAACAGCTTTGTGTCTTTGAGTCCTGCTGCTCTGTAAGCTACTGACACAGTCTGGTTGCGTGTCCTGGTCACTGTCTGCTTTGCCTTGAAAGCGTTGCTCCTTGCAAAAGATCTTAAACCTAAGGAGCGTAGGGAGTGGCAGGACTGCAAAACCTGAGGAAGCCCTTGGAGCGAGTGTGACGTTGCTAACGAGCGCTTACGGCAGTGGGTTGAAGAGGCTGGTGATGCATAGTACTGGGGAAAAAAAAAAAGAAAACTCTAGATCTAACGCCAACCTGTCAGGCAGAAAAGTGCCTGAAAGAAAAATACCAAAACTAGAGCTGGCTGAGGCTCCCGGATGTAATAAGTATCATCTGAAACTTGAATAATTAGTAACTGTACCAGACAATCGTAAGGTAAACTGTTCAGTCTCTCCTGGACTCTTACGGGGTTATAGACCAAGCTGGTTTATGCTCTGGTTTTTATAAGCAATCCTCTTTTATTTGTTTTTGAACTGGAGGAAGGGGGGAAAAGGGAAAAGAAGGAACTTGACATTACTTGCTAGAGTAACCAGCATGGCTGTGAGAGGCTGGGGGCTGGGGTATACCTGAAACTAACTGAAAAACCTGGTTAAGACCTAGGGAAGTCCTTTTTTAGTTGTGCCTTTTACTGAAGACTTCTCTCCCTTCCCAAAACTCCTGTCCTGTGTTAACGTTAACAATTCTATTACAGTGTAGGGTTTGTTGTTTGGTTTGGTTTTTTCTTCCTTTTTGTATAAGAATTGGTGTTTGTCTGGAAAGTGTGTGTATGTGTGTGTCTCTTGCTTCTTTGCTTTGCATCCTGCACTGAGCTCTACCCAGAGTCTGATTCCTGCCTCCTGTACCGGAGCCCCCGCTGCTGCCCTGCCAATGCCCTGAGAGCCAAGAGCCAGGACACCCCAGCAGCGGCGGGAGGATTTCCAGCAACATTCGTGTTCAAACTTAAGACCTGATGAAGGAATTAAACTTTTATTTAAAAACCATGGCCTCTGCCTATAAATGCTTCTTAAAAAAACAAAAAAAAAACCCCAAAAAAACGCAAAAAAACCTTACAAAGGTGATGTGCATCTTCTCAGTTGGGTCACTTGTGAGGTAGATCAGGGAGTGATTTTGGAAGGTCGTCTGGTTTAGCCCTCGTGCAGTGGAGCTGAGTGTGAGGTTCAGCTTTGCTGTGCTAACGTTGCATGAAAGAAAAAGCTTGGGACCAAGCTCCTTCTCTTACTGGGTAGTGGCTTTTGTCTGTGTCCGATTTCCTAGGCTTGGAGGTGGTGGTGCAGTTTCTCTTGTACTGTTTAATTATGCATCCGAGCAGATCTCTTCACATCGTGTTCAGGTAGGGGAAAACCTGAATAGTTTAGCAAGTACAAATGAAGAATTAAGTATCTTGCACAAAGCTAATGATCAGAGGCAGCAGGAATATGTCCCAAGAAGCACTTGTTCTAACTAAACCACGGTCCTTTCTCATTGCGTGTTGCAGACTGGGAAAGGATAAATGGAGTCAGAAGGATGAGGTGGCAGGTCCAGAGAAGGGTCTTTGGCCTTACAGTAGACTTCCAAGCCCAGATTCAACATTGCTTCAGGAAACGTGACCATGGCTCAGGTAGACTTTTGCGGAGGATCAGTACTGTCATTCATCTGTTAAAAATATACAAGTTCAGTTATTGACCAGTACTGAAATATATTTTTTTCTTTAAATAGCGGAGAGGTGATGATGTGGGCCTTGTCAGGGTGATGTAGCAGACTTCACCTTCCTTAGAGAAGAATCAGAACGTGAGCTTTACAGCCAAAAAACTGTGCAAAGGTGGCCATTGCTATTGGTTTGTATATTTGTATACTGATTTCTTAGTTACTTTAGTAAAACCTAGGGGTTGGAGTGAGGGAGGGCACAGACTTAAAGTGCTGTATGATAGCTCTGGAGCTCTTAAGGATGAGAGATACCGAGGGTATGGGAGCTGTCCCAAGGAGGTATCCAAGCGATAGGACGAGCAGCAACGGGCTCAAGCTGGAACATGGGAAGTTCCATTCAAATATGTGGAAAAACTTCTTTCTGGTGAGGGTGGCAGAGCCCTGGGACAGGCTGCCCAGGGAGGGCGTGGAGTCCCCTTCTCTGGAGATCTTCAACACCCACCTGGATAAAGCCCTGAGTGATGTGCTGTGGGCAACCCTGCTTTGGCAGGGGAGTTGGACTAGGTGATCTCTGGAGGTCCCTTCCAACTCTGATTGGAAGGGTCAAGCTTTTCTGCTCTGGAAACCTTCAGTTCCTTCCCTGAATTAAAAAAAAAAAAAAAAAGCAACCAAAACCAACTACTCCAATATTTTCTAATTGCTAATCCTATTTGTAGGCAGGTTGTAAATGTTGACTAGAAGTGATTTGTGCTATTGGAGCAAGTATAGCTGCCTGTGTCCCATACGTACAGTAGAATTAAAACTCTTCTCCCAGTCCAGGACAGTTGTGGATGCGGTACCAGGCAGCTGTGGGAAAGGCTGGGAGGAAACCAGGTGTTCACCAGATGTGAACAGCAGAGACCCCAGTTTCTCCAAGTTTGGGAGCGATGCAGGGATGCTCATCCTTAGCCCAGGCAAGTTAAGCTCCAGCAGCACCAGTGGAGCCCTGGTGTGGTCTTGAGCTACCTACTGCAGTGGAGGTGGTTCTCCAGCCCGTCCTGGGAAGCTGCTGGAGCGAGTATGGAACATGCAGGGTGAGGTGAACTCTGGTGTCTTCTCAGGCATTCTTCAGAGCTGCTGAAGAAATAACCATGAAAAGCAAGTCATTACTCCCCGAGAAGAAAATCCCAAGCAAGTAATTTGCTGTGCTTTCTTTAGCTGGAGAGCTGGAAGAGCAGGACAGAGCTACAGCAGGTTGCTGTGCCGCAGGTGTGTGGCTGCAGGTGCGTGCATCCTGGTGCCAGTAGCTGTCTCCTCTCCGTCTGCCTGCTGTAAAAGCAGCAGCAGAAGGGAACTCATCCCTCAAAAGCCCTGCGTTTTAGCCCAGTTACCTGCCTGGGTTGGGATACCTTGGGCCACTGTGAAAGCTGGGCTTGCTATTTGTGCCTTGCAGGCAGCAGGACTCATCCGCTCGCAGGAGCAAGACGAGACACATCCCAAATTGCTGTCCTGCTGCTTCTCCCTGTGCCTTGCTAGCGTACAGGTGATTTCTCATCTCCTAGAGTCGGTGTTTCTGTCATCTACAGAAAGCAGCTGCCTTTGGTTAGTGGGGAAGCAGTAAGGGTTAACAGAAAGCCCTTCTCTGAACTGCAAGGAGCAGCAAAATCCAGGGGCTGAATGAGCCCTGGTGTAAGAGGCAAGAGCCGGAGAGTGCTGGCTGCCTTCCTGGGGCTCTCCGCTCCTGCCCCGGCCGCAGGAAAGGGTTGTGACAGGAGGCTGGGGTTCAAAATGAGCAGGAAAAAGTAAACTCTGGCCTCGCAGAGGAGGGGGCTGGGGTCCCGGCTGGCTGTGGTGGTGCCCTGCCTCTCCCTGCGGGCAGGAGGCTGAAAAAGCCTCCGTGATCAGATAGAGAAAACCTCCTGCATCCTCCTTCCTGTAGAGGAGAATAAAGCGTTCCTGGAAACAGCCATCGGCGAGGCTGCATCGGAGCCCTGACAGCCTTCTTCTGTGGGAGATTTAAAACTCAACTAAAATGGCTGGCAGTCGTGCTTTTCTATTTCGGGTCAGGGCTGATTTTGCTCTCCCCTTATCCGGTGATGCCTCGGTTCTTTTGTTATAAATTACTGAAAGCAGAAACCCCGGAATGCCCGAGAAAGAAGCAGGTTGTGCAGTTAGGGGAGGCTTTGCAAATTTTTCGGGG
>VXAK01020496.1:165247-178975 GCA_013399435.1 Arenaria interpres | reverse complement strand
AAAATGTGCGACAAGCCGGACCTCTCGGAGGTGGAGAAATTCGACAAGAAGAAGCTGAAGAAAACCAACACGGAGGAGAAGAACACGCTGCCCTCCAAGGAGAGTGAGTGCAGCCCAGGGAGGGGCCCCAGGGTTTGGTTTGGGGTGGGGGGGACACACAAGAGAGGGGTACGCATGGCTCACAGTGGGTGTCCTCGGGTGATGATCTCGCTGCCCAGGTGGCAGCTGGGCTCTGACCCAGGGAAAACAGGTCCCCATGGACCTCCCAACCGATAGGAGAAGGGTTGGGGTATGGTGTCCCCCCCGCCCCGGGACAGCGGGCAGCGTTCCCTACGGAGGGACGTGTTTCTGAGCTGTTCCCTCAGGATATGGCTTCCCTGAGGAGAGCTGAAGGCAGGTGCCCAACTCGCTGTCACCAACATGCGTGTCACATCACCCTCGGACTTGAAGTTGTCTACCCCGCTTGGGGCCAAAGCATAAGCCTGGGGGCTGAGTGATTGCTCTGCGACCTCTTCCAGTGGGTGTATCCACCAGAAAAAAAAAAAGCTCCAGAGACTAATGGACCTCTCTTCTCTTGCAGCTATTGAGCAGGAGAAGGAATGTGTGAAGTCTTCCTAGAGCGAGATGGCCTGGCAGGAAGAGCTACCACTTGATTTATTTTTTTTTTTTTCTGCTTTGAATTAAATCATGTGTTGTGTTTTTTTTTTTTTTAAATTTCCATCATGTCCGTGTATAGAAAACAGCTGCATCACCTCACCCGCTGTCCCACCTTGCTGGCAGCTTTGGCGGGTGGGGGGGGTAACAAAGGGTGGCCCTCACAGTCCCATCAATGGCCTGACCCGACCCCGTCTCCGCCGCTCGGTCGACTCCCCGTTGACAGCGCTGATCTCCCCCCAACGCCGTGGGGAGATGAGCAAGGGCTACGGAGGCTCCTGGGGACGGACCCCTTCTGCCTGGGGGAGTGGGGAACCTTTCTGGCCTGGCCTGGGGCTGTCTGTCACATTCTTCACTGACGGTGTTCTGTAGCCTCACAGGTGGTGTTGGTTTTTTTTGTCTTCCTTGGGGGAAAAAAAAAATGAGAAGTTTATTATAAAATAAAAAATGTTAATGACCTACCTATGGCTTGTGGCTTCTTCTCTGGCAGCCTGGAGGGTGGAAAGGTCTCTGCCTGGCGCTGGAGCAGCGCTGGTGGTTGGGTGTTGCTCAAAGGGGCTGTATGGGATGGTTTTCCTGCTGGGTGAGTCCAGCCTGGTGTGTGTGGAGGGCTTGGTTTCTGGTGGTCTGGGGGAGACTAGAGCTGGTGTGATGCTGGGGTCTCAGCTGGCTGAGGCCACTGTGTTCTACCAGCAATCTGACCACCGTATTGGTTTCTCAGTGGGTCTTCCTGCCCACCTGAAGGCTGAGCCTCCTGCTTCGAAGAGGTTGGTGTCCCCTGCCTAAAAAAACACCACTCGTGGAGCTGGGCTGGCTCTTCCACCTGCATGGCTGGAGGTGTTCGTGCTGGCAAGGTGGATCTTGGCCCGGGTCCTGCTGGCTCTGCGGCCAGGTTGGCTCTGTCCACCAGATTCTCAGAGCAGAGCTCTCCCCTTGCTGCCTGGCACAGACAGCCCTTTTCTTCACCTTGAGCCAATCTCCACCCCCAGCCTCGGTGGATGGAGGTTTTTGCAGCCTTGTAAGGATGGATTAATGCAGTAGACCCCTTGGATACCTTCTAGGCTGATCCCAGCCCTGCCTTGCAGGAGTGGAGATCCCTGCGTCCTCCAGCACAGCATGGGAAGGGAAAGGGGGAGCTGGGCGTTGATGGTGCCTACAGGTCTTCTCCTTCAGGCTTCCTGGGCGCTGCCAGGATTTCCTTGCCTCCACCTGGCCTTGCAGGGTCACCGGACGGGCTGTTTGTGGAGGAGGTGGAGGCAGACTTGCCAGCTAACAGTTTTGGCCAGTGAACCCGGTCAACTGGAGACAAACACAGGGCTGTTGTGCCTGTCTGGACACGGTGCCTATCTGCCTCGTACCTCCACCCACGCTGCCGGCCAAGGGCTGCAAATAACGCTGCAACTGCCGCCTTCACCTCTTGAAAAGCAGAATCGAAAGAGCTGAAGGTAAGAGGCTGGTGTTTTTGTGCTTTCAGGGCAGGGTGTGGGGTTTTCTATGGGGTGAGGGCGGTGGGGAGAAACGCTGAGGCCCAGCTGGGGCTGCTGCTGGGCTGGGCTGAGCACTGGGAAGTTCAGCACGTGCCAGGGTGGCTGTGCCTCCTCACCACCCTGATGTTCCTGGACATGGGAATCCTTCTCCCAGTGCCAACAGCAGGGGTGGCAGCAGCCGCTCATCACCCTGGCAGGGCTTGTTCCTTCTCGGGGTGGTTTCTCTGGCTGGGCAGGGGCAGGCTCAGCCCTGTTCTGGGGAGGGGGCCCGTCAGACCCTTCTGTGAAAGCAGAAGGTAGAAAAGGTCTCGTCAGCAAGCGCTGGGCTTGGGAGCCACAGGCAGGGCTCACAGACCACTAAAGGTCAAGCAGCTTCTCGCTGCTTCAGCATTTCCCCCTTCCTGCAGAGAGGCTTTGCAATCCCTTGGCCACTTGATGTGCCCAGGCTGGGAGTCGGATCAAACCCAGAGGTAAAGCCAGCCTGAGCCCCTTTCCCCATTCCCCAGAAGCCGGAGCAGGAGCTGAACCAAGGGAAGCTTTTGGGATGGAAACACAAAATGGCAGAGCGGATCTCTTCTCCTCAGTGGGGCTTTTGGGGACAGGGAGGTCTTGGTGGCACGCTGGGTGCTCCTGACACCGTCCAGGTACCCCTCCCTCCCTCTGCTCTTTGCCATGCTGCGACGGGCCCTTCCACGGGCATGGAAAGCCACTGGGTCGGCTTATCTCTCCCTGAGTCATTCAGACCTCTGCAAGGTGACGGCAGGACTGTCCTGTCCCTGCCACTGCTGTGCTCACAAAGCCCTCCCCCTGTGCTGCACATTGGGCAGCAGAGACTTGGTCCAGGAGTGCCAGGGCATCATGCGCCCCCTTTCTATGGGGCCCACCAGCTTGCCAGCTGGGTTGAGGGCTGTAGCTCCCCCAAACTGCAGGGTTGCTGGTGCCAGGACCTGGTGACACTCCAGCGTTTGTCCTGAGTCTGTGGAACCGGCCCATGGGACCACCTAGCTGCATCCCGGGCAGCTGTGGGGTGAGGACTTTGCCAGGTTTGGGTTGCTTTTTCACTGTGGCCATCGGGGGGATGCAAGCTGTGGGTTTAAACATGGGGTTAAGTCCTGGGTCTCTGCCCCAAGGAAACCACTCCTGACACACCATTTGGAGCTGGAGGCAGCTCCCCAGCCCCAGTAACCCCATCTCGGTGGGTCGTATGGGCAATGGGGCTGTGTGTACCCAAAATGAGGGCAACCCAGGCACTTCTCCCACCATATCCCTGCCGGAACGGTGCACAAGGAAGTACCAGACACATTGCCCAAACCCTGTATTATCAGGTCTGAGGATAAAGGGAAAGCTGTTTTGCAACCCAGTGCCCAAAATGTCGCTGTTGCCAGCAGAGGATTAGCCAGTAAGGGGAGAACTATTAGAGAAAAGCCCTTTATATCGACGCTTTCCCCCCCTGCCTGACCTAGACCTTCCCTTTTTCACCTCGGCCATGCATGGGCACACGGCTGCCAGCAGCGTGGGAGGCCACTATGCCTACCAGGCTGATGTCCCCTAGAAATGTGGTGGCTTCAGCAGCCACCCATGCACAGAGGATGCCATCCTGGGAGCTTGGCCATCCTGGCAGGGCTCGATGTCACCTTCTTTCACCGGGCAACCAGGGAAGTTCTATACGTCAGCTCCTCCTGGCCATATCCATTCCTCTCCCTGGCTGGAACCCATCCTGTTGTTCTCGGGGCGGTTTCCTCCCATGGCTCCATGGGGTGGTGAGCCGTGGCCGGCGATGTGGAGGAGGGAGGAGGAGGCTGAGTCACCGGCAGGAGGAATTTGGGCAAATACCTGATGATCAGCAGCACGGGGTGAATTCAGATCAGGGCTTGCGGCTGGGATGGGCGTCTGCCGCCGCTCCATCCCCTCTGACTCAGCCGGGAGAGGATTTGGCCCCACACACGCATGTGTGTGGAGGATTGTAATCCCATCTCATGGAGGAGGAGCCGGAGTCAGCCTGTGCATGGCCGTGTTCTGGGCACCCTGGTGTCTCCCTGCTCCCGGCTGTGTACCCCCTGCCGGGCTGCTGGCACCCTCTGCTCATCCTGCAGCTGGTTTCCAGCAGGGATGACCCAGTGCAAGGGAGGCTTTTGCTCGCCAGGGTTTCCCCTTGGCCACTCTCCATCTGGCAGCCCCTGGAGCTGCGGCAGAAGGTGGTGAGAGCCGAGAAGTGGTGGTGACCAGGGCCTGGGGCAAAGCCTGCGTTTGGATGGTGGGGAAATTGCCAGCCCCAGCCTGCAGCGTGGTCAGTCCAAGCAAACACCCTCTTAGAAGGTGTGGGCTTGTCATTGGAGCAGATGGGATAAAGCAAAGCCAGGCTGTGTGGCCGGGCAGACACTGCAGATCCCTGATGTGTGGGTCCTCGCCCCACCACCGCTCCCCACATCCCTGGGGAAAAACGTGTCACCGCCTCAGTGACACTCAGGGAAGCCTTTCCCTTCCAGGTCCCCTGCCTGGGCGGACACACTGCCAAGCACAGAGCCCAAACCCCACGTTGGCAGGGGTGGAGAGGAGGGACGAGGGGGCAGCAAGCATGATCTGCCAGGGAAAAACCTCTGGCGGGAGTTGTTGGGTAGGACACACGTGTGTGTGCATGGGGATAGTGACATTTTTGGCTGTTAAGAGGGGAAAGCAGAAGAGGCTGAGCAGCAACGGGGAAATGAAAGTGTTGTGTGAGCTGGTGACCGTGGTCCTTTGGGAACGGAGCTGATGGGAGGCCACCGCAGGGTGGGAGAGCGTGTGCGATTCGGTGCTGTAGGTCAGACCGTCCCCCAGGGAAACTCAGTGACACAGGGGGAGGATTAGCAGGCAAGCTGTCCCCATCCTGAGGTGGGAAGCAAAACAGTGCCAGAGAGCCCTGGTGGCCGTGGGGCAGGAAGGAAAACCACTGTCCCTGACCAGCACTACCACAGTAAGCCAGGCACCTCCGGACACTGGCACAGGCAAACTCGCCTGAGGGCTACGTGGTGGCCAGCAGAGCCAGGCTGCCACACTCATCACACTCCAACACACCTTCCCCAACAGCAGAGAAGTTATTGCTGCTCTCGAAATAATGCCCGGGAGGTCAGGTTTACCAGCAGGAGCTTACTCATCCCTGGCCAGCGAGGGCTCTGCCCCAGGAACGATCAACCAGGAGCGCTCAGAGCTTCCCCCCCCTCCTCCAGAGCCCCGGTGAGGACCTGCCAGCACCCAGGTCTAAACGAAGCCGGGGAGTTAATGCACTGAACACACACACACACACACGCACACCCCGCTGTGCTTCCCGCATTTGTTGCTGGCGCGGGGCGCAGGTGGGAGCAGCTTCTCCGCGTGCCTTCGCCGAGCCACATGCTGGCGCCTAGGGGTGACGAGCCTTTCGGGGGGTGGGGAGAGCTCACAGCTCCCTCCGCAGAGTGGCCAGAATTAATTCCTCATTTCTTCCCCCCCCGACCCTTCCCCGGAGTTGCATTCTGCAGATTCCCACGGGCCCCAGGAGCATGTGGTCCCGCAGGGGGATGGATGCAGCTCCGGTGTCCTGCGGCAGCGCCCGCACTTGTGCCCCAGCCGGGGGCAGCTGATGGCGGAGAGGAGCGCTTTATTTTAGGAAGCAGCTGGCTCACACAGGAGACATTGTTTATCGTCTTTCTTCCCCGCCACCCCCCCCCACCCCGGTGCTTTATTACAAAGGATTATGGCATGAAAAGCCATTTTGTTCCCCTGCTCCCAGCGCGTAGCCCCCCACGCCGTGATTTATTCCTCTCCGCAGGCAGCAGCTGGGGTACCCCGGGGAGCTGGGGAGGGGGGGACACAAGATACAAGGTGGGGGCTCAAGCCCATGGCAGTGATGGCAGCAGGGATGCATCCAGTGTCCGAGCAGAGTCACAGCCGGCTGGGGTTTGCCAGGGGTGGCCGAGACTGCTGTTGACTGCGTGATGTGAGGAAACCTCGAGGTTTCCTCAGAAAAAAAGAACCAAAGCCTTTCGGTGGTGGGTGTCACCCATGAGGGGATGTCACCTTGCTTCCTCCGGACAAGGCAGAGGTCGGCGTCCACTCCCCAGGGACACTGCTGTCCCCAAGTCCAGGTGCCCCACAGACGGTGGCACCACGTGGTGTCACAGCTCCAAACCTGCCTGGATGAGCTTGTGGGGGAACATCCCACTGCCCACGGGGAACTGGGGCCAGGCTGGGTGCGGAGAGCGCGGTGCAGGGTACGAGCTGTGGGTCAGCACAGGATTTTGCTGCGCCCCCCCCCAAAACCACCTGCAGGCAGGGGAGAGGCATCTCCGAAGCAATGGCAGGAACGCCTTCCCTCCAGCCCTCTGCCCAGGCATATTCCTTGCCAAGAGGAGCCAGGATGCCCTCTGCTCCCCTCCTCCGTCCCTGCTGCCATGAAGCCAGCTCTGCCAGCGGGCGTTTTTGCTGCGAGTCCCCGAGCAGAGCCCCGCTGCAGCAAGGACCAGGCTCCCCCCCTGCCAGGCGCCCGCCAGCCGCCTCTGTGGCTTTCCAGGAACCGGCGCAGGAGCCACTGGCAGCAGATAAGCGTGTTGTAACAGGCGCTTCGTGCTGCCTCCCAAAGCCCCAGCCTTACCCTCAGCAGGGGGAAAATTATGGCTGGGTGCTTCCTCCTACGGCGCTACCTGCCCTGCCACCCTGTCACCCAAGCGGCCGAGGGGCCACAGGGACAAGGTGGGGATGGGCGAGGAGGTGAGGTTGTAGCGGTGGCACGCAGCAGCTGGGTTGCTGCTAGCCCTGGGGCTGCGGTGGAGCTGGGACAAGCCCCCACTTGCAGTGTTGTGTCTCGGAGAGGCGTCACGGCATGTTCCTCTCGCCGCTGCCTCTCCCACACCGCTCCCAGCTCAGTGAGGAGGGACCTCAACAGGGCTGCAGCTTTGGCAGGGAAGGCTCCCACAGCACCTCCGGCATCCCCGTGGTGGGGAGGAGCCAGTGAGGAGACAACTCCCCCCCAGCTCTGCTGCCATGGTCCCAATTCCCCCTGGCAGCCACTCCATCTCCAGTGTGTCACCAGCTGGGTGGTCTTGCCGCCGTGGATGACAGGGACACTGCTACACCCCTGAGCTACTGCTGCCCGTGTGGTGGGTGTCGAGTTTGCAAGGCCTCAGCCCAGCTCACAAAACCCGCACAGGGCACTTCTCTGGGGCAGCTTGAGCTGTGTGGGGTGGAGAGGGATGTTGGAGGCGGGGGGGACCTTCCCCAGCTTTGCTCTGCCTCTGTTGGTCCTGGGCAGGAGAAATGGGTGCCAGGGTGCGTGGCAGCCACTGCGTAGAGACATGGGCTTGGGGGAAACGTAGGTGGCCAAGGCTGGGGGTAGTAGGGGTGTTCGGGGGGGGGACGACATGTGCTGGGGGATGTTTCAGAGCAGATGCTGCGGGCTTGGAGCTGCCACCGGCAGCCTTGGAGAAGCAGCTGCAGAACTGGGCACCGGGGTGGAACAAAGGAAGACGCCCAAGCTCCAGCTGCAGCGTGGGATGTGTGATGAGTTCATCGGTGCACGAGCTGGCAGCAGGGACAAGGCTGTTTCAGGGTTCCTTACCTCGGCACCGGCTTCCCCGTGTTTGCCGTAACACCCGGGACTGGGGGTGAGAGCTGGGCGGGGGGAGTGTGTGTTGCAGCATCTCTCTGTAGGGATGCTGCCGAGCCCAGGGGAGTAAAACCTCTTCATGTTCCAGGAGCCCAGCTCCCTGCAGAGTCCCTGCCCCACCGCCCTGGTGCTACTCCGACACTCCTCACCCAGCACATGACTCCTGGGCAATGTCCCCATCTCCAGTAGCAACCAGTGGCAGTGCCCAGGGCCAGCAGGCAAGGTTCTGTCCTGCCTGCAGTGCTGGGGCGATGCCGGGTCTCCGCAGGCTTCCTGCAAGTGCGAGGTCATGCTGAGATAAGCCCATTTCTCCTCCGCCCTTGAGCCCAGGGCTCAGGTTCCCAGGCACCGTGGGAACACCAGCCCTCCCAGCAGCTCCCCACTGCCTCCCTCCTGCTCCTCTCTTCCTGGGGGGTCATCAGGGAGCCCCGCTTCTGCAATTCACCTCCTTGTTAGACCTGGCCCCCCCCTCCATGCTGTGTGACCAAGCAAGCTGTGCTGGGTTGTGCTGCCAGGCTGTGGTCACCACACCAGGTTGGTGGACCCGTGGGGTAGTGGCTGTGACGCTGTTTGCAACCCATCATGGTATGGTTAGTCTCCTCGGAGGTCTCCTTTCACTTGTCAAAGATATTTTTCTCCAAGATGTTGTACTGGGTCTGGCTGAGATGGAGTTAATTTTGCCTGTAGCAGCCCTCATAGTGCTGTGCCTTGTACTGGTCGCCAGAAAGGTGTTGATAACACCCCAGTGCTTCAGTCACTGCTGAGCGGTGCTCCACAGCATCGGTGCTGTCTCTCCAACATTCCCCCCCAACCAGTAGGCTGGGGGTGGGCAAGATCTTGGGAGGGGACAGAGCCAGGACAGCTGACCCAAACTGACCAAAGGGATATTCCATACCATATGACATCTGCTCAGTAAGCAAAGCTAAGAGAAAAGAGGAGGGAGGGGGGGATGCATTCATTATTATGACATTTGTCTGCCAGGGTAACCGCTGTACGCACTGAAGCCCTGCTTCCCAGGAAGTGGCTGGATGTCACCTGCTGATGGAAAGTAGAGAATAAATCTTTTGTTTTCCTTCACTTCTGTGCACTGCCTTTGGTTTTGCTTTACTAAACCGCCTTTATCTTGACCCACACCTTTTTTTTTTTCCATCTTATTTTCTCCCCCCTTGTCTTGCTTAGCAGGGGGGTGATAGAGCAGCTTGGTGGGCACCCGGTCTCCAGCCAGGGCTGGGTCAATCCACCACAGTCCTTTTTGGCACCCAAGGTGGGGCCCGAGACAAGGGCAGTTTTGTATTAATGGTGCTGTAGCTGCAGTAGTCAGTAAGTAGGGAGCTTCTGTGCTGGCCACGGAGTTTTTTGGCTGCGCTGCTTATTTTGCTGAGCTTGGGAACGTGTTAGCACAAACAATGGCTCTGTGCTTGCCCCGGCACTGGTGGCCTTGCTGTGCTGGGGGAGCTACCTTGTGGAGAGGACGAGGGAATACATCTCCCTCTTCCTACCCAGGGCTGATGCGGGTGGATTCATTGTGCAGACTCCTGAGGTCCTTGCTTACCCTTATGTGAGGTGTTCAATACTACTAATTAACACTGTTGGGGTATTATGGGTTTGAGGGAACCTGGTGTCGCGCTGGTGTAAGAGAAAACAACTTTTGGGTGAGGCGATACTGAAATGTGCCCTGAGGCAGCAGGTCCCACGGTGGCAGGGTGAGTGGAAGGACTTGGGCAGGTCCCTAGGGCAAGTTGTCACCTCCCATCACGACTTTACACCTGAACAGACAAGTAACCCTGGCAAACTGACGTGCCACCTGATAGAAGGGTGCCTTGCCTACCCCAGCGGAAACCAGCAGCTTCTAACACTGTTCTGGGGCTTGGGCCATCCCTACTGAGCCACAGCTCACTACTATCAGAGGACTGTGAGGTAGCTCTTGGGCATGTCCAGACAGGACCAGCTGTGCAAAATGTACTCTACGCTGCGGTTGGGGAGCATGGTGTCACCTGGAGCCTCTAGCAGAAAACATCAGGAGAAACCTGAGGTCAACCATTAGGGTTTTGGAGCCAGAGGTCTCAAGGATCAGAAGAAGCCAGGCAGACCCCGACTGAAAAAGAAATACTAGCAGCATGTGAGGGTGGTTGAACCCCTTCAGAAGTTGTTGGTACAGAAGCATATCTCCTCTTGGCACCGTGATAACCTGTGCTACTCTGGATGTTCAAGGGAACACCCCCTCTACTCATCATGCAACTAACGCTACATGGAGTAAGTGGGTTGTGTTGATCACGCAATGAGCTTGGCTGGGGAAACCCAACTGCCCGGGAATCCTGGAAGAGAGCACGGACTGCCCAAAAAGCAGAGATTTTGGAGCATTGCCCAAGCAGGTGGCTCATGCCCAAGAGGCACTACCATATAATGACTTATCAGAAGATAAAAGGCGTTATGCTTTGCCTACTGATGGATTCTGTCATGTTGTAGGAAACCATCAGAAGTGGAAACCTGCTGTGGAGAGTCATAGAACCATAGAATCATAGAATGGTTTGGGTTGGAAGGGACCTTAAAGATCATCTTGTTCCAACCCCTCTGCCATGGGCAGGGACACCTCCCACTAGAGTCCCACACGACAAGTTGTTGAAGCCGCTGAAGGAGAAGGTGAGTCGAGTCAGTTTGCAGAAGTGAAAGCCATCCACCTAGCACTGGAGATTGCTGAGGGAAAAAAGTGGCCAGTACTCTATCTGTCCACTGATTCCTAGGTGGTGGGTAATGCTCTATGAGAGTGGCTGCAGTAGTGGAAGACCAACTGGCAGCGCAGGGGTAAATTCATCCAGGCTGCTGCGTTGTGGTAGCACATCACCGCCTGGGTAGAAAACATCTCTCTAAAGGTATGTCATGTTGGTGCTCACGTGTCTGAGAGTGGCGCCACTGCAAAACACCAAAACAAGGAACGGGTAGAGAGCTGGGTGGTGGTGTTGGGTAATGCTGAAGGATGGGGAAACACCCAGTGTGTGCCTCAAGGAGATTTAGCCTTGAGGGGGGGAAATAATCTGTGATCTGAGTGTTGTGTTGTAGGAAGTAATGTAGCAGGAACGACCTGAACCAACAAAGAGTGAGTTTTGCAAGAACCGTACGAGTGCAAGAATGACCCAAACCAGGCCGGTGTTGGTGCCCAACAACTGAACCTGCTGCATCTCCCGTCCTGAGCACCCCTCTTGACAGATGGGGCCCGAGTCATAGCCTGTTCTTCTGGACATTTGGAGGAGTGGAGGAAGCCCATGGAATGGGAGAATAATGCCTCTCTGTGGCATTAATGAGAATGTATAAATCTGTATGTTCGGTGTAAAGATGGATTAAGTATGTAATATAAATTGTAGGTGTTGGTAGGAAAGGATTTCAGGAATGAGAGCTAAATACAAGGGGATGGTTAGAAGACACATACTTATATTAAACCACATGGAGCCTGAGCATGACGCAAATGGTATGGAATAAAGGGTGGAGATGGTATTGGGTCTCGCTGAGATGGACTTAATTTTCTCCCTAGCAGCCCTCAGTTCTGTGCTTTGTATTGGTAGCTGGAAAGGTGGGGGGCATCCATTATTTTGACATTTGTTTTCCAGAGCAATTGCTACATGTACTGAAGCCCTGCTTCCCGGGAAGTGGCTGGACACCGCCTGCTGATGGGAAGTAGAGAATAAATCTTTTGTTTTCCTTGGGTTCCCTTTGTGACCTTTGCTTTTGCTTTATTAAACTGCCTTTATCTTGACCCATGAGGTTTCTTTTCCATCTTATTTTCTTCCCCCCCCGATCATGCTGAGGAGGGAAGTGATAGAACAGCTTGGTGGGCACCGGGCCACCAGCCAGGATCAACTCACTACAGGTTGTCAACCAACTACAGGCTGCCAGATAGGTTGTCACCCAGCTCAGGGGAGGCAGCCAAGCTGCACAGCCGCTGGGAACCAAACCTGCCCAGGCACATCCCTGCTCAGACGAGCAGGTTGTCCTCCAACAACTCCTGGTGCCCGCGGCTCAGCCTGGGGCAACATGGGGGCCCCTTGAGCACCGGCACGGTCAGCTGTGGCCACCTGCCCTGTGGTGTCCTTGGCCACACTACAAGGACATGTTGCCCCCACCCCCCTAAGCCCTACAAGCAGCATCTCCTGAGGCTCTGGTGTTTGCCAGCCCTACCAGGGGTGGTCCAGTGTGTCAGGACACGGCACAGTGCTGCTGCAGAGCATCTCTTGCCTTCGCAGGGTCTGTCCTGGTGGCTCTGTCTCATTCAGGAGGTGTCTCACCCCTCCTGGCCTCGGTATTCTTACGCGCTAAATTAGATCTCTGATAAATAAGTAATGACGAATAATGGGATTAAACGGCTGCCGGGCAAAGGGAGCTGGCAGGGGGGTGTGCCATGCTCGGCAGCTCATGGCATGGCTGGCACGGGGACCTGGACTGTTTGGGAGTGAGCCCTGGCCAGTGGTGGGGCTGGGTCTGTCACCGGGACCAGCAGCACCCTATCACGGACGTGGGTGCCCCAAATGAATGCCCAAGGAGCACCCCCATATTCCCCGGGCACCCCTGGTCCCAGGCTGCCAGCATCCTGCGCCCTCGAGCCCCCATCCCGCTGCCCCCTCCGCACCCCCCTCCATTTCCCTTGTTCCCCGTCTCCTCCAACAGATCACCCAGGCTGGTATTACTATAATCCCTGGCTTAATTTAAATCCTCCTCCCATCTCATGGGTTTTTTTCCAGGGGGGAGGAGGGAATTGGGGCACTTTCATGGCACCCACTCAGCCCTGGGGCAGCCAGAAAGCCCTGGGTCTCCATGAGAGGGGTCCCTGCTCTTGCCCCCTCCCCCCGCAGGGAAGGTGCTGGGGGCATCCTGCAGCCCCCAAGTTTTGTGTTCCCCAAGTTTTGGAGCTGTCTGTGGGTGGGCACCAGGTGCTGGTGGGACGAAGAGCTGATGATGCCTTGGCGGGTGGGGGCATCCTGCTCCTCAAACCCCACCTGCAGCCACCCAGGGGTCTGGTCCCCTCCCCTCGCTGCCTGCCCCAGGCTGGGGTGACCTTGCCACTATTTTTCCTTTCAACCCTCCGAAACGTTTGCATTTGCTGCTTTACCCCAGAAATCTCCCTTCTTCAAGACGTTCTCCCTCCTGGTCCCACAGGTGCCAGTGAGGGTCGGGTGGGGAGTCACAGTCCTTCGGGCAGCTGCCAGCCATTTGCCTCCCTCAGCGCTAAATGGGGAAGCAGGGAGAAGCCATTTGGGGAATTTGTTAATTCTGTACGTGTGTGTGTGTCCGCCCCCGCCACAGCAGCTGTGGGGCTGGGGACGGCCACCACCCGCCTGCGGTGACATTGCCCAGGGGACTGCCTTCTGCAGGCAGGTAAGGGGCTTTTTGTGGCAAGGGTGCCATGGAGGCTCCATGGAGGCCCCACCACTGCAACCAGGCACCCCCTCGTTCTCGCCTGCCCCAGGGTGGGGGTCCCACTGCGCCTGCCCTCCCGGCCATGGGGCAGCAACGGGGTGATGGTGTGGGGACAGCGAGGTGGCAGGAAAGGGGAATGAAGTGACCAAAGAGGGGCAGGAGGGGATGTGGGGAGGGCAGTGGGGGACAAGAGGGGACTGAGGAGGGTGGCGAGAGGACAGGAGGGGACAGGACGGGACTGAGGTGGGCAGTGGGGGACAGGAGGGGATTGTGAGGAGGGCAGTGGGGGGACAGGAGGGGACTGAGGAGAGAGCAGTGAGGGGACAGGAAGGGACCAAGGAAGGCAGTGAGGGGACAAGAGGGGACAGGAGAGGACTGAGGAAGGCAGTGAGGGGACAGGAGGGGACTGAAGTGGATAGTGAGGGGACAGGAGGGGACAAAAAGGGACCGAGGAAGGCAGTGAGGGGACAGGAGGGGACTGAAGTGGATAGTGAGGGGACAGGAGGGGACAAAAAGGGACCGAGGAAGGCAGTGAGGGGACAGGAGGGGACTGTGAGGAGG
>VXAK01020496.1:146331-165043 GCA_013399435.1 Arenaria interpres | reverse complement strand
CGGCGGCGGCGGCGCGGAGGGAGGTAAGGGCGAGCGGGCCGTTCCGCCGCCATTTCCCCTCCCGGCCCCCCCGATATCTCCCCTCCATCCCCGTTCGGGCCGCTCCTTACCCCCGGGCTCTTCCCACAGCGCCCCGGCATCCCCTCGCCGGGTGCAGCTCCCCCGCCCCGCTCCCTACGCCTCTCCTCGGCCGCTGCGGCCTGTGGGTCTGGAGGGAGCCCGGCAGGGGTCTCCCGGAGGGTCTGGCCTCCTGCCGGGGCCTGAGGAGCAGGGTGGGGGGCCGGGCCCAGCTCCCAGGCTGGCAGCCCGCTGTTTTTCTCTACGGGCAGGTGCTGGCGTCCTGCGTGAGGGGGGGGGTCCTCTGCCCTGCTGCCGGGTGGGGGTTAGCCCCCCGAAATAGCTTGCCAAAGGGCTAGTGGGCCAAGGCAGGTTGCCAGCAAACCTCGGCGTGATGGGTGGCAGCGTGCCCAGCGGTGTCATGGCTGTGTCATGTCTATCTGTCAGTAGCCTGCTGACCCGCCGGGCTCTGGAGTAGCCTGGCATAACCCATTCGTCATTTTTAAAACGTCTGCTAGTCACTCCCCAGCAAACCACTGCTAAACGGAAACTCTTGTCAGGGCTGACGGTGCGTGTCGGGGAGGGCTTTGGGGACAGGGACCATCTTAATCCTCCCCCCCCACTCCTCCCCAGCAAGTGTTTTTGGAAGAGCAAAGGCTTTGAACAGCTCACCTGCATTTCCTGTTTGTCTGTTGTGACATTTGCATTTTGCTCTTTGCTTTAGAACCACTGGGTTGCAGGGGCGCTTCTCAGATGTCCCACAGCCCATCAGGTTAGTTCAGCCATGCTTGATTTGGGGTGTTTCTGCGCAGGGGGGGGAAGTGAAATTGGTGAGCCTTTCGTTACTTTCTGCGCCTTCCGCAGAAACTAACTAGAAGCAGAAGTTTCTGATTTGGGCTTTGTGGTAAGCACTGGTTGAAAGAGCCGCCAAAAGAGCAGAAACAAAGTTGAACAGGGTCCCCCTGCGATTAATGGAGAAAGTGAGGGGTTTTTTTGGCCTGGAAGGAGTAAGAGTGCTGATCTGAGTGGTGTTGAATGCTCCTGTTGGGGTTGGTTGGAGGTTGATCTGCTGGTGTCATCACTAAGCAGCACTATGTGTCCACACCCTTCCTGGGAATGTTGGTAGCAGGTGTAAGCAAGCCAGATCCAGTCTTTTTTCATACCAGGCTCTTGCCAGCTGGCTTACTCTTCTGGTTAGCAGATCCAGGTACATCTTCAGTCCTGAGATCGGTTTCCAGTGTGTGTGGGTAGGCAGGCCAAGCAGATCAAAGCTATCGACATCCCCTGGATTGAGAGCAGACACAGGTTACACAGCCTGTGCTCTCGTGCCAGAGCTCCTTCAGTTTATTCTTTTCTTATTTTGGCTGTAGCATCCATAACGTACTGGCTCTACCCCAGTCAGAAATGGACTGTGTTCCATCTTACTTAGGGCAAGGGAAACTGTCCTCAGTGCCTTGTTCTGGCCTGTTTTACTCCAGCCATTAGTACTGTGCGTTCAGCTTCCTCGGCTCTGCTGCTGTTCTTCCAGCCTGGGCCACCATCACAGGCTGAAGGGCAGTGCATCGACCGCAGCTCTGGCAACCTTTGCTGACTGGTATTTGTTTTTTAGTGACTATTATGCTGGAAGAAGGTGCTTCCCGGACAGTCCTGGAGGCAGAAGCGCTGTATTTCTAGAGCAGGTACAGTACAGACAGCAGCCAAACAAAACTCTTGTTCTGTGTCAGGCCTCTACCTCCCCTTGCAGAACGTCCCTGGGAGGGGGAGGACTGGTTGGCGCTTGGCCTTTCTCTTGCCACTGCTGACGTCAGGAACCTGTGGTGTCGGGGTTGTTGCCATGTTGAACTTGCACCTGTGCCCTGGCAAACTGGGCTGCGAAAAGCGTTGCCAGGAAAAAAAAAAGCAGTGGATAAACTGGGTCTCTGTGCCTGGGAAACCCCTTCTGAGCTGTAGAGATGAGGCGCAGAAAGGAAGCGCAGCCCCACGTGTAAGGTGAGTCAGCGTTCCTGGGGTGATGAAGAACTGGTTTGCCAGCTGACTGGTATTGATGTGTTAGGCCTCTGCATCTTTTACATCCTTCCAGTAGAGCAAGTCAGATGGGAGAAATTATTTAGCTAGTGATGGTAGAGTGGAAAGGAAGGTCTGGTGATGGCGACGCCTGGTGATTTTGCGGTTTCTGTGATAGCCCGAGGACACAGGCCAGAAGAGGCGTTTAACTAGTGATGGTATGTTTGGAAAAGCTAGACAAGCTTTCAGATACAGAGTTTTCACCAAAAGTAGCAAAACTGATACTAAACTCAACAGTTGTTCTCACCTTGTGCTTACAGTGGTGACGTGCTGCTTCCATTTTGGACTTGATGGAGGACTTGTGTGCCTGAAAGCTAGTCCAATTCCCAGCTCTTGTCTCTCTAATAAGATAAATTACCTCCTGTATGCAAAACTTGTTCAGAAATGAGGGTGGAAATAACATATTCTCTTCTTCCACGTGCAGCTTTCTGCAGAATTCCATGAATCCATGCAGAATTCAAAAATGGCTATTTTGTATACTCTTTCTGAACCCTGCAGGTTGCCTTGGTACTGCGTCCCTCCGTCCTGCTGCGATGAGTGGGAAGTCCTTGCTCCTAAAGGTCATTCTCCTTGGGGATGGTGGAGTTGGGAAGAGTTCCCTCATGAACCGGTACGTCACCAACAAGTTTGACTCGCAGGCTTTCCACACGATTGGTGTGGAGTTCTTAAACCGGGACCTGGAGGTGGATGGACGTTTTGTGACCCTCCAGATTTGGGACACTGCGGGACAGGAGAGATTCAAGAGCCTACGAACCCCCTTTTACAGGGGAGCAGACTGCTGCCTGCTGACCTTCAGCGTGGACGACCGGCAGAGCTTTGAGAACCTCAGTAACTGGCAGAAGGAGTTTGTCTATTATGCTGACGTGAAGGACCCTGAACACTTCCCATTTGTGGTCCTGGGCAACAAGATAGACAAACTTGAGAGACAAGTGAGCACAGAGGAGGCCCAGGCCTGGTGCATGGAAAACGGTAACTATCCGTACCTGGAGACTAGTGCCAAGGATGACACCAATGTGGCAGTAGCCTTTGAGGAGGCTGTGCGACAAGTGCTGGCGGTGGAGGAGCAGCTAGAGCACTGCATGCTGGGCCACACCATTGACCTGCACACCAGCTCCAAATCAGGGTCCTCCTGCTGTTAGAGAGTGGCTGCTGCTTCGGGAACGTGGCTCGGAGCCGGTGGCTGGATCGGAGTAAGCGCGGGCAGCGCTGGGGCACTCTGAGGAGAGTGGCCACAAGGAACACTTAGGTGGTTTGCTCACTGGGAAGTTGCAGCCTCACCATCTGAATTCCAGCTGGAGTTTTCGGCCACAGAGCATGTATCTGCAGGAGGAAGCTGTTGAAAAGCAAGTGAGCGTAGTCCTGCTTCCACCTCTGCCTGTTTTAGCAGGTTTAAAGGACTGGGTTAAAGTCCTTTAAATTCACTAAAGACAGTGGTGATCTGATCTGTACCAAGAACTGCCTGTGGAACAAAGCTGAGAGCGCTTTAGACACTCTTTGAAGTATTTTAGTCCTGAACTCAAAAAAGAAAAACAGACCCACTAAACTCATGACCTTACTGCCAAAGGAGAGTCTGCACAGCACACTGAATGGAACCTGTTGTAGAGACTCTAGCCTGTGAGAATGCCAAATACTAGCATGGCTGAGGAGATGTGTGTATCTGTTGTTTGGGATAAATGTATTCTGTCCTGAGACTGAATTGTGCTGAGAGTTGTTAGAGCTCTGATCTGAAGCAACACACGCAGGAGAGACGGACCTGGGTTTGAATGCGGCAGCATCAGTTCTTCGTAGCTGCCTATTTCTGGTCTGTTTTTTCCTCACCTCTAACTCTGTCTCATGTGAGTGTTATTTTGTGGAGGGATTGTGTGCTGCTTGTTTAACATATGTTTCCTTGTCTCTTCTGGAGGCTCAGCACTGGATCCCACTTCTCAAGCCTTGAAGCCCTGGATGAAAAATACCGATGTGGACGCTCACTGGGTCGTGTCAAAGGGTTTAGCGTTACTCAGGAGTTCAGGAACGTGAAACTTCAGCTGGTTTCTCTCACGTGTGCAGATGATATGCTTTAACAGACCAGATGGTAGGTGGGTGGGATGTCTCCTAGGTGTGCAGGTGGCCAGGGGAGTCATGAGTGGTCAGCCAGTGTGCGGGGCCAGTGGCCACTGTGCTTCGTTAGCTGGCGGATCAGCATCCTCGCTTGGTTTAGCGTGGATGTTCCCACCAGGATGCTGCAACGTGGAACCATTCCCCTCATTACCTGCCGTGTCAGGTGTGGTGCTGCTGAGCACAGTTAACTCGTGCCGTTGTCCTGGCCCTTACTCCCTAATGGGGAATCCAGTACATTTTAGCTGTAATTCATATGACAAACTTTACTGGTAGAGGATGTCCACTCGGTTAAGTGGCCTTTGTTTATGGCTGCTGTGTTTGGCCTAATGGGGAGAGCTGCACTGGGTTCCACCTCTGTTCAGGGTGGGTGAAAAACGGCAGGAGCAGGGAACCTTCTAGGAAAGGACAGCAGGCTTTGCTGATCCCAGCTCCTGCCCCCTGTTAGGTGTTAGGCCCAAGCTGTCTGTGTAGCAGAGAGGTGAGTGCTTGCTGACTGCTGTCTTTACCATTATAACCTCATGTCCTGCAGCTTCCCATGGAAACGTTTGTCCAAAACTATGGCTTTGCCCATAAGCACGTAGGAGCCTGCCACGGGGAGAGCTTCCCCGAGTACGTATCCGCTACCTGCTGAGTGCGATTCCCACTGTGATGAGCTACTGGATGGTAAATTCTGTAGCTCAAATCGAGCAGCCTCACTTACGCTGTGCTTTAGAGCAGGGCAATCTCTGCCCTCGTGCTGGCTGGTGGCAGCTGATCCCCCGTCACCGTGCAGTCTCTGAGCGTGCAGGGAGTCTCCTCTGGGGAAACTCGGGGCCATCCTGCCCCTCTCTGTGGGGCAGCCACGTGTGGAAGGGGCTGGAGCTTGGAAATGATTGCAAAGTGCTTTAGAGGGATATCTGATTTCTAAATGGGGCTGAACACTCATTCGCAGGGATAGATAGGGAGTGCTTGCAGTCTCTGGAAAACCAGGTTCCTTGAGGTATAAGAGAAGGCTCTGCCTCCGTAGGTGCAACAGATTTTTACAGGATATTCAAGTTATTGTTACTGTTTATTTACCAATGTCTGATGTCCCTAGGCTTCTGGATTTTTCTTCAGTTTAACACTGCTTGATATCTCCTTCAAGTTCTGGGCTCACCAGTTCAAGAAGGACAGGGTACTGCTGGAGAGGGTACAGCAGAGGACTAGAAAGGTGATTAGGGGTCTGGAGCATCTCTCTTACAAGGAGAGGCTGAGAGACTTGGGTCTTTTTAGTCAAGAGAAGACTGAGGGGGGATCTGATCAATGCCTATAAATACTTGAAGGGTGGATGTCAAGAGGATGGGGCCAGTCTTTTTTCAGTGGTGCCCAGGGATAGGACAAGAGGAAATGGGCACAAACTTGAACGTAAGAAGTTCCACCTGAACATGAGGAGGAACTTAACTTTGAGGGTGGCAGAGCCCTGGAACAGGCTGCCCAGGGAGGTGGTAGAGTTTCCTTCTCTGGAGACATTCAAACGCCGCCTGGACACGTTCCTGTGCAACCTGCTCTGGGTGGACCTGCTTTGGTGGGGGGGTTGAACTAGATGATCTCCAGAGGTCCCTTCGAACCCCATCTCATTCTGTGATTCAAGATCCCAGACTGTGACCTGTGGTTCTGATTTACATCTCTGAACAGACAACGTTCCCCCGGAGCTGGTTTGTGCAGGGTCCCAGGGTCAGAAACAGTCCCAGGCCCTTGTGTGATGCAGGCCCTGCCAGAAAGCCTGCTGTGGATGAAACTGCTGCTTCCCCAGCGCCGATCTCATAGGATGTGTGTGAGGACTGGTCCCTCCTGTGGGAGAGGGTGGGTGCAGCACGCTGTTTGTGGTACCCTGGGTGCCCGTTTCTGCTCAGAGCTGAAGCTCGAGAGCCTCATTGTGCACAGGCTGTGCAGACAGTAAGTATTGCCAGAGGGTGTTACACAGCATCTTTTATTCCTAACAGACATTGGATCGTTGATTTTTATTATATTTTTTTTTTCAAAAAAGCTATTTTATTAGGCTTATGCGTTTTGAAGATCCGTTTTTACAAAGTATAATGTCATATATTTAAATTAATTTAAACGATACGCACAATTTCCAAAGGAGCCAGGATTTTGAACTCTTCGTTGCAAAGTTCGGTGCCAACAGCCATCCCCTCCCTGTGTCCACTCATGCTGCTGCGGTTGTTGCTATTGCTACGGAACTGGAATGGTAAAACCGAGATTCTACCTTTATTTAAGCAAATAAAACACAGATGTACTCAAGCGAACTGAGGAAGTGGCTGCTGCCTTCTTGGTTTATCAAAGGTCAGGGTGGCTCCTGTTCTCCTGAGGGATGTGGAGCTGGGTTGGTTGTAGGGAAGTCACTAAGGAATCAAAGGGGTTAGTTATTCCTGAATGTACTTCACCAGACCAGTAGTAGAAGGAATATAACTTATTTACCAGCTGAATCCAGTAACCGCTTTTGTCTTTGCAGGAGTGTATCAGAAAATACTTCCATAACACAAATACTCCGCATTGCTTCCTTCTGTCACTGCATTTTAATTTTCAGCCTGGGCTCTCGGCAGGAAGCCACGTACTTCCCTTTGATTTCTTCCTGTGATCTTGGAACCGGTCCCTGGGGCTCCAGGGGGCTGTAGCCAGGCATGATTGCCATAGGATGCGGAGGCAGAAATCAGCATATGGGGACTGTTCTCTTCCGCTGTCCTGCCAGGATGGCCGCTTATTTTGGGAGGCTTTCTCTGTGTTTGCAGAGTGCGTGCCCGCTGTTTCTGTTGGCAAAACCTTTTTGTTTATTTTTCTCCCATGTCTGCTTGCCTATCAGCGCTTCCAGAGGCAGCGTAGGGTTTAAAGTCCTTGGAAATCCTGCGTTTTAAATGTGGGCTGGAGTATCTGGGGGCCTCCAGCATCTTCATTCAGCTGTTTCGAAACACAGCTGAAAACAGACAGCCAACTTGTCCTGATGGGAGATGGTCCCAGCCTTGGAGGGGTTGGGGAGGTTGGGTGAGGCTGTCTCATGTCAGCGAGGGTCTGTCTAAAGCCATCAGAACCCGATGGGAGATGTTTGTAAGAAAATGCAGGGCAGGAGCGATGGTGAGGCTGTTCCGTCACTCCCCACTTGGCCACCGCAAGGAGTAGCAGAGGGCTCCGTGGGTTTTGTTGCGGACCTGGGAGAGGATGGATCCTTGGAGGGCCAAGAAGTGTCTCCAAAGGAAAGCAGTGAGCTGCTGCCCTCTGCAATGCTGTGGTCCCTGTGCATTTGCAAAGGGGGAGGAGTGGTCCCATCTCCTGGTCCCATCCATCCCTCACTCCCACAGCCCTCTGGAGGATTTTGCTGCTCTGGGCCCACGTGGTGCAGCTCTAAGGCCGTGGTGGGATAAGGAAATGGAAATCTTCTCTAGAATTGCTACCTGAGGAGCCCCAGGTGGCTGCAGATGCCCTGGTGTGTCTCTCTGGGTGATGGAGGCTCCTGACACACTGTGTTTCCCGAGGGCAGCTCCTTCCCGCTCCCAAGGATGGCTCCTCGCAGCGGCACAGCTGTAGGGAGGTTTCTGGGAACACGTGTTCTTCTGTGTGTTTGAAGGTGAGCAAAAGATACAAATACTCTAAAAGTGCCCTTTTAGGAGCCCCTTGAGCCCTCCTCCAGGCTCTGGTTCTTATCAGGGAGTTTGTTGCAGCTCTGGCACCAGGGGCAGTGGCTGCTCTGCTCTGGGGTGAGGAGCGCTCCCCGCTCTGCCCACGCAGGAGGCGATGGCAGCTCCCGCAGCGGTTACCCCATGGCCTCAGGTGAGTCAGAGTCCCTCCACTGGGAAAGCGGGGCTGGGATGATCCGAGAACTCAGGGAAATCACCTGCTGAGGCGATTGCTCGGGCAAAAGCAATCAGGGATGGGCAGAGACACTCCTTGACCCCAGTGCTTGCATGGCTGCTGGAGCAGTTCTTTCCTGGGGTCCTTCAGGGGTCTGTGCTGTTGTCAATCCTTCCCACGAGCACTTCCCACTTGCTGTTCCTTCCTCATCCCCGGGCATCTCCCTGGCAGAGCCAAGCCGTGCCCAGGAATGGAGAGAAACCAGCTGGGTGCCGAGATGGGCGGCAGTACCGTGCTGTGGCCCTGCCAGGCCACCGCTCGCCGCTTGCAGCCCTTTCCCTGCCCCTAAATGCAGCCAGGACAGGGCAGGGGGGAGCTGCCGGTGGGGACCAGTGGTGAGTGTGTCCTGCCATGGCTGGCGTGCCTGCTGCCCGCTCCACCGGCGGAGGGATGGAGGGCATCCCAGGAGAGCGGGCAGCCCTTTCCCTGGCTCTCCTGCTCATCCTACGCTGCCCTTTCCCCAGGGCTGAGCCCGAATTCCTTGCTCCCAGGGCGAAGCGGGGGGCTGTTGCCCACCCGTGTGGCTTCAGAGGAGTTTTCTGTGGAGTTAGGGGCTGGCACATGGGCTCCGAAGGGTGGCAAATGGATGTTGAGGGTGGCTTTTATTTGCGGTTCCCTGGCGGGGCTGAGAACCGAGACGCTGGAGGGAGATGGTGGCCGGTTTTTCTGATGCGTGGGCCGGGGGGGGCTGGCTTCGTTTTGGGGGCTCCCCGGGGGCACCCATAGCAGGAAAGGTGTCTTTGCCCGGGGGGGCTTCCCCGGGGAAGCCGGGGCAGCGCAGCGGAGGAAGCGGGGGCTGTGGATTCCGGGGCACGACCCCCGCTTTGCCCCGCTGCGACCGGGCGGCTGCGGCCGGCGGCCGCGGGGAGGAGACGGAGGACCGGGGATGCGGGAACAGGTCCCGCCCCGTGGAGGGAGGTGGCCGGGAGGAGCATCAGCCTGGCGGGGGGATTGGACCCCGGAGGCCGCCCCCGCGATGGGCTGAAGACCCCACACGACCACCCTCGGGTACCACCATCCTTTTCTTGCTCAGGGCAGGTTTTGTGTCCTCCCCGTCCCAGGGGTTCGCCTGCCCCGTGTCCCTTGCTGGCAGCGGCACAGGGCCGCCTCCCGGAGTGGCAGGGCATGGGATGGAAGGGTGGGATTCTCCTTCACCTGCCTGCCGGCAAGGCAGCCCCTGGGAGCCGCTCCAGGGTCCCTCTCCCTGCTCCAGCCTTTGGGGGAGCGAACTGCACCCGCGTTTCAGCCGTTAGACAGGGGGGAAGGTGTTTAACTGCCTCGGAGCTCTGGTGATGGGACAAGTTTACAGAGATGTGGTTTGGTACCAGGCAGGGTTTATTCCCTGTCGATTCACAGCCAGTTCGTGGAGGGCACTGGGTGCTCAGGGAAGGAGCTGGGAGAGCAGATCCCGTGTCCCCAAGGTGGGGTGGCAGCAGGACACAGCCAAGGGCACACCTGATAAGTGACTACGCATATGTCCTTCGGCCTTGCCCAGCGTCCTGGCCACGCTGGCCGCTTTCACACGCTGCCTCGCGCTGCTGTCCCCAACCCTCACCCCGGCCGGGGGGCACCAGTCTCTGCCAGGGGAAAGAGATGGTGTTTTGTTCCCCGGCTCGCTCCCGCCCAGCGGCTGATCCCGCGCACACAGGGCCCTTTCAGCAACAGGAGAGGAGGGTGGTGGCATCTGGGAACGCAGGGAACAAAGGCCACCATTGATGCTGGCTGCAGCCCCACGGGTTTCTGTGAGCTGGGGCAAGGCCGGGGTGCGGGCACAGCTGGGCACGGAGCTGGGGCAGCAGCAACGTATGAGCTAAACCTCCCGCGGCTGGGCTGCCTGGAAGCCTTGCTCCCTGCCCGGAGGGGGATGAAGCGAAGGAGAGAGGAAAGAGTGGGATTTGGGCGTAAATCCCATTTTGGAAGAGCAGCGAGGGTCCTGGCCATGGGTATGTGTCCGTGGGTCCTGGCCGTGGGTAGGTAGCAGCCCACCGGCTCCCAGCCCACCCTGCCGCTGATGGGCACCTCGCTGTGCCTGAAATCTGCATCTTGGGCAGATCTGCTGCAAACAGGAGCAGCGCCAGAGTTTGAATGTTGATCCAGGAGCATCCCTCCGTGGCCTTGCTCCCTGGAGGCTGCTGGGCACAGCTCCTGGGGGGGGAATTTCCAAGAGGAGCAACATTTGAATCTATAATTTTTGAGTAGCTGCTGTGGAAACATGCGTCTAAGGGCAGGGCTCGCCTCATCAGGGGCAGAAAGCCACCAGCCGATGACCTCCCCACGCACCAGCACTGTGCAAACCCTTCATGACCCTGCGGCAAATGGCTCGCAGCCACCCACGGAGTGTGTGGACAGGACATGTAGAGCCCTGCAATAATTGAATCCGCCCTCGTGCCTAAACAAGACCATCTTATTTCATGATTTCAGTGAGAAAAATCTGTGTATCCTACGTGGCTCTGGACGTGCGTGGACCATGTGCGCTGCCCGATGCGAGCCGGAGAGCTTTGCTCAAGCCGTGCCGATGAGTTTTGCTGTGGTCGTGCTGTGGGTCCTACATCAGGAAACTCAGCAGAGGCTGTGGCTGCGTAGGCTGAGCATTAAAGGGCAGCAGCACATCACCAAACACGGGCAAGCGGCTCCTGCAGGACCCCAGCTTTCCTCTGGGTGGCCGGAATTTTGAGGGCTCCCCAGCTGGGAACCAAGATTTTGAAGTCAGGGTGATGAACCTTATGGTCGGGGTGGGAAGGAAGAGGTGGGCAGAGTCCTGCGGGGGCTACTGGCCCACCCGTGGGGCTGGCAAGCGCTGGTCCTCTGGGACCTTCTCCTCTGCGGCCTCCCCTTCTCTGCTTTTTTTTTAGCCCAGGGCAGGGGGAAAGCCAGCACAACAGACAGACAGAGACACATGTATCTTGTTCAGAATGTTCTTAATTTTAATTTATTTTCTTTAATTTTTATAAAATACATCTTGTAAGATAAGTCTCTAAAAACTTGCTCCTTTTTATTGCTTGTTAACAAGTTGAAATTCTAGATCAGAAATGAAGGAAACACTTTCGCTTGATTAACTCTCTTTTTGCGCGTGTGTGTGTGTGTGTGTGTGCACGTGTGTGCGTGTGTGTGTGTGTGTTTGGGGTCTAGGGACAAGGGTGGGAAGGAGGATCTGGTTATTTTTTGTTAAATGGATACCAAAAAAACCCCAGCAACCCCCCAGGAGAGATAGCGTCGATGTGAATTCCCAGATCTTGACTGGTTTCTCCCCACCCTGCCATCCCTCCTGGCATCTCCCCCCTCCCCAGCCCGTGTGCGTTGGTAGCCTGGACAACCTATTTCAGCATTCCCAGCGGCAAGGATCCTTCGAACGCTCTGCTCAGCAGATCTGCTCCTTTATCCTTGCCCCTGCTGAAACCGGCAGTTAAAAAAAAATATAATAGTAATACAGATCAAAAAAAGAAAAAGAATAAAAAGTCCATGCAAGATGGAGCTACAGTCTGCCACTGAAAGTAGTTTCTCCAATAAATAAACACTAAGATTAGCATTAAGGAGAAGCAGGGAAGAGAAAAACGAAATACCAGTTGGCGGGGAGGACTGGAAACAGTATTTTGGCGGGTCTGACTGGACCCATGCGACTCAGCCAGAGGGCTTTCTTCCAGCTGCCGTGGAGAGCAATCATGGGGGAGATGTCACCTCCACCGGAGCCCTTGCCCTGCTGCCCCCCTCCATGGGAAAAGACTGAACTGGCACCAGAATGCATCTGGTTTGCAGAGATGGGCTGTGTTTCCACCCCGGGACCCCCAAACCACCACCTTTCCTTCTTCCCTTAACTCCTTCATGGGTTTGGGCTGGAAGCAAGATGCTGCCGGTCCCTCCCGCCCTGGCACAAGGCACAAGACAGTTGTCCTGACTTGCAGGAAACGCGGAGGGTAGGGGGGTTGGGGAAAAGTGAGGGGAAGAGGGGGACAAGAAGGAGGGGAAGTTACATTTGAGACAGATGAGAAACAAACCAAGCTCTCCGGCGCAGCGGAGGTTAGAGAAGCAGACGTCACCCCAGAGAAGAGCACCATTGTGAAGGGACGAGAGCGTGCGGCGAGCGCGGCGCTGGCAGGGCAAGGGTGGGCAGTCCAGGGGGGGGACATTCCCCCTGCCTGCGGAGGGGTGGCTCTGGCTTTACGCTCCCGGGGCACAGCGCAGAGACGTCCCCTCTCGGTCAAACCTATCTGCCACCTCTTTACCTGGAGGGTAAAGCCAAGAGTCCCCCTTGTCTACAGAGACACCAAACTCCTTTAGGCTTTAATAAGGGGCAGTTGGGTTAGGGCTTTATCAGCATTGGGGTCAGCACTCTCTTCTCCACAATGGGAAGATCCTTGCCCTGAACTCCCTTTGCCTTGGCTGCAGCAGGCAATTTGGGGTAAATTCATCATCTTTCTGTGCTAAGGGGAAAAAAAAAGAAAAAAAAAAGTCCTTATTCTCCATCCGCGGGTGGTGACAGCAGACTGCTCCAGGAGAGTCTCTAGCAATGGTACCAGGACTGGGCCAACTTCCTTTTCTCTCTAGGTAGCCTCTTGCTACTCGTAGAGCAACCTACGTGGATTTCCTCCTCCCAGGAGCATGAAGGCCTTTGCTCATCTCTAGGCAACATCGGGACTCTGGAGTAAGTCCCTCCTCTTCTCTGGCTGGTTTTGATGGGCTTGGCCCTAGAGCGAACCGGTTACGGATGAGCAGAGAGAGAAAAGTGCATGAAGAGGTGTCCATTGGTGGGAAGCTCTCCTTCCTGGTCACGCTCAGCACGATGGATGCGAGGGAGGAAGAGGAGGGGAGTCAGCGGCGAAGGCAGAGTTAACGCAGGAGACCTGGTGTCGGGTGGCTGCAGTGTTAAAGCCTCGAGGTTAGAGAAAAGAAGGGCATTTGGTCTGGCCGGGATCCACAGCGCAGGCTAGAACTTGGTGCCTCGGCCCATCAGCTTGAGGACAGCAAAGTTGTAGGTGGCGGCGATCATGAAGGTGAGCTGTGGGTGGGAAGAGAGTGAGCGAGGAGGGAGGAGGAGAAACGAAGTTCCCACGGGTGAGGAGGGCAAGCGAGGTGGGACTTCTCGCCGGGGTATGTCAGAGGTGGCATCCCCCAGCCCAGCACCCCAACAAGGCAGTTGCCCCACAGAGCCCTGTTGCCCTGCTGCACCGCTGGGCCACCACAGTGTCTCGTTGCTGGTGTAAAGCAAGAGGAGATCTGGAGGAAGGCAATGGTTCCGCTCCCCAGTGGTCTCCTAAAGCCTCTCCAGATCCCCTCCAGCAGCCACCTCTACCTTCTTACGGCCTGAATTCATCGTCTGCACTTATGTGCCAGAAAATGACACGAGCACGGGCTCTGTCTCGTCCACACCCACCACCTCTGTTGTCCTCTGCCCCCACATTCTCGCCGGCCGGAGGAGAACGGCCGGGCAGGGGGAGCACCGACTCACCAGTGAGACCAGCGTGGCAGCTGCCCCCACGAAGGCTGCGATGAAGAGGTGGAAAGTCATCTGGAACTGCAAGGGAAGAGGGGGGGTGGTGAGCTCTCCGGGGTCCCATGCATCGCCGAGGCCACCCATGGAAGGGAGGGCACGTGGGGGGACAGGAGGTGCTCACCTCGCTGGTCTTGCAGATGGAGAGCAGGTTGGAGCCGCATACCTTACCAGGGAAAGCATTCCAGGGCAGGACGCCTGGTGAGATATGGGGAGCCGGGTGAGCCGGGCATGGCCACCAGCCGGCTGCCTTGCCCAGCCTCCCGCAAGCATGTGTCACACACACCCACACCCCCCCACAGCTTTTCAGGGTTCTTCAGCCCTTGCCCCTTCTTTATCCCAGCCTTATCTGCCTGGACCCTCTCCTTCATGCCCTCTCCTCCACCCTGAGTACTGGTTCCTGGGCAAGGAACCCGGCACTCACCGTACATCCTGGCGTCCGCACACAGGGTCCCAATGCTGGCCGAGGTCTTGCTGGGGTTGGCAATGGACTGGCAGGTGGTCCAAGTGTTAAAATAGATGTAGACGGGCACCGCGGAGCAGGCGAAGACCAGGAGCCAGATGATGGTCAGGACGTAGGTAATGCCCACAAACTGCAGGGGGCAGGACAAGCCAGGGCAGAGCCGGGGTTACCGAGCGGCCAGGGACAGGGGACAGGGGAGCGCGAGGGTCCCCAGGGAAGGAGGGCATGGGGCAGGCAGGGGACTGAGATGCTGCCTGCATCTGGCTCCGCACTGCCCTCCAAACCCAGCGTATCCCCAGGTGGCCACCCCTGTGGCTCACGGGGCCAGCACCAGCCCCAGCTTCGCAGCCGGCTACGCGTGCATGAAGGTGACCAGCGGTGGCAGCAGGATGGCTGCCACATCCCATGCAAAGGGGGGGAAAACCCAGGGCCACAGTCAAGCTGGGTTTGGCCTCTGCGGGAGGGCAGCTGCAAAACCCACCTTGGCGTGACCATGGGGCTCTCCTGCCCTCCCTCCGCCGTGCCACGCCGACCCGTCCCCGAGGGAACCGCAGCCGTCCCCCTCCGCTCCCCCAGGACACGGGGCACTTTGTCATGGTCCCCAAGCACAGCGGAGAGGACAACCCTAGTGCCACTGGGTGCCAGAGGGCATTGGGCTGCCGGCACCGCGGGGATGTTCATGGCTGTCCCCATCGATGTTTAAACTTTTCCCAAGGAAGTTGTGGATGCCCCATCCCTGGAGATGTTCAAGACTCAAATACAAATGGACACAATCTTAAGTATGAGAAGTTCCACCTAAACATGAGGAGGAACTTTACTGTGAGAGAGGTAGAGCACTGGAACAAACTGCCCAGAGAGGTGGTGGAGCCTCCTTCTCTGGAGACATTCAGAACCTGCCTGGACACGTTCCTGTGCAACCTGCTCGGGGTGGACCTGCTTTGGAGGGGGGGGGGTTGGACTAGATGATCTCCAGAGGTTCCTTCCAACCCCATATCATTCTATGCTTCTAAGCCCAGGCTGGATGGGGCTTTGGGCAACCTGGTCTGGCGGGAGGTGTCCCTGCCCCTGGCAGGGGGGTTGGAACTGGATGAGCTTTAAGGTCTAAGATCTTCCAACCCAAACCACTCTGTGATTCTATGAAGTGGATTCATTAAATGTGCTTATTTATTTTGGGCTGCTTTGGGTCCCCAGGTCCCCCCCGTTGGCAAACCTGGGGGAGGGCGGCCGGGCTGCGCTTCCCTTTGGGACCACCCCCCCGAAACCCCCAACGGCCGCAGCCTCCTGCCCTTTGGCCACGCCGAGCGTGGCGAACCCGCTGCGGGGCGCGCGAAGGGGTGCTGAACCCCGGTTAAGATCACCTTGTCAGGATGTCCTAGCCACTTTCCCAAACACTGACACACTCGCTGCAACGAGTGAGCTCGCTGGGGGCCTCGCGCTCCCCTCCCTTTCGGGCCCCCAGTTACCGTTGCGCTGAGGCCCTTGCCGCAGATGGTGGTCCTGTAGTCCCCGAAGATTTGCCGGACGGCGCCGGTGGTGTAGAAGCCTTCGGCCAGCAGCAGGGCTCCGTAGAGGAAGAAGAAGGAGGCCGTGCCGTAGATGACGTACTGAAAAGCATGGATGCTGCCGGGGAGAGGAGCGGGCAGGGATGCTCAGGCACCGGGGGCATGGCCGGGGCAACCTGGCCACAGGGATTTACCCTCCCCACGCCACCCCGGGGGGGACCGAAACGGAGGGTGAAGCTGCAAGAGGAGCGATCTGGGGCAAAGCCATGGCGAGCAAGGCAGTGGGACACTGTCAGCTCCTCTGCGCCCTCCATACCTACCCGGTGCAGAGGTCCAGCACTAGCCAGGACACCTAGCTAGGGCCGGATAAAAATAGGCATGAAAAGGAAACAAGTGGCCACCAGACCCTGCTGTGCACCCACGGCATCAGCACACGGCAAACGCAGCCTGGGGTCTCCATGGTGCCCGGGTGACAGCATCGCCCCGGCCAGCACGGCCAGACACCTCCTCCTGGTGGTGCAGAGCAAGATGGAGAGGCGAGGGGTCCCGGCACGAGGGCGATGCACTGCAGCAGGGTACTTACACATCGATGAGATATTCGTAGTCCTGGTAGTTTTTGGAGAAGTAGGTCTCAATGAGCTGCTCGGTGCCTGTGAGGGCTTCGTGCCCACAGCCACAAAACAGCGCTACCCCGAAGAAGCACAAGCCAGTGGCAACCAGCGAAGCAAAGGGTGCCCCGATGAGACATCTGGCACAGCACTCGAGCAAACCTAGGGAGAAGAGAGGGGAGGTGGGATGGGACCGTCGGGATGGGGAGCGCTCGGAGCCTGCAGCTCAGGAGCAGGCAAGTGTGGGGGGAGGAAGGTGCCTAACGGGAGGAGTGAAGCAGGTTGAAGGAAAAACCCAGAAACGATTCATTGTGGTGTGGGAGATCCAAACCCAGCAGCTTCCCCACGAGCCCTCTAAGCAGCACCCAAGCGTGCCCAGGGACAGGGGGGTGACGGCAGCGTGGGACACCGGGGTCACCACGAGGCAGCCCCTGGGTGTGAGGTGGACGGGGAGCTGAGGTGAGCCAGCCATCACGACCCACACGAAGCGAGATGGAAATACAAGGCGACGTAGCGTGATGCCAGCGGGACCCGCCAAACAAGCTGCTAATGGGCTCCCCGCTGCCGGCACAGCCCGGACGCAACGGTGACACCGGCTGCTGCCTCCATTTTTGTTTCCACCTTGAAGACGGAGGAGAACCCAGCACCTCCACACGGACAAACCCCAGTGGAGACCCAGCAACGTGGCCCAACCTTGGGGCAGGACGAGAAGAACCAGCACGCACCCCAAGCACCCCAGGGCTCGGGGTGGCACGTTGAGGGCGGCACTCATCCCCTCTCCTGGCACCCCGTGGGCAGCTCGGGCTGCAGCAGCCCCGTTGCAGCATCCCTGTTACAGCAGCAGATGTACTTACGGAGAGGAGATGCATTAGTTCCCCAAACATCAGCGCTTGTGTAATGGGTTTAGTCCTCCAGGACAGGTATTTGGCAGGAGGGCACGTGTGCCTGAGTGTGGGGAGGGAAAGCGAGGGCACGAGCCAGCATGCCGCCTGGATTGCCTAAAACCTGGGGTTTTTTTCAGCAGTGGGGCCACGGGCACCTGCTCCTTCTGCACGCCAGGGCTCTGATGTGCAGGATCATTGCTCGGGTTCCCAAAGGGCTGGGTTGGGAGGTGCTCAGCCAGCCACTCTCCTGCTCACTTTGGGGGCGGGCAGCCACTTGGGTTTGCACCCACCTCGGGAGCATCAGTTTGGCCCCAGCTAAGCTGTGACAAGCTGGCTGTGCCACACCTCTGCCCAGGAAAGCTGCTCCCCTTCCCCAAAATGCAGGCTCTGGCACCCCGCTGTCCCGTCTGGGCATAGCATTTCTGCCTTGAACGCCAAAAAAAAGGCACCCGTGGGAAGCATTCCCAAACCCACGCTCCCTCCACGACCCCACAGTGCTTATCTCCTCCCACAAAGGACAAGAAAGCCCCGGGGTCCTGGCCAGCAGTGCCCCCCCTCTCCCCATTGGGAGCAAGGTCGCGCGGTGGCACCGAGGACAATGGGGGATTGTCCTGGCACTGCCACCCCGGCGGCTGCCCCGTGCCGAGAGCAAACAGGGAACAAAGGCTGTGCTATGGGGGGAGCGCTGGGACCCCCCCAACCCTGTTTGTTTGCCTTGGAACACAACAGGTCCCCGGGGAGGGGGGGGTCTCGCTCCTCCCGGCCAGCGCTGCTCCCCGAACCTTGCTGGGACCCACAGGGATGGCCAGCGGGGTGCTGGGTCTTTTTATTTTTGGCCACCTGGGAAGCGGCGTGGCAGCTTCCCCCGGGGGCCGGGTCACGGTGAGTGGCTCCTTTCCTGGGGGGGCTGCGGGTCCCGGGATGCAGCAGGGGCCTGGCAGGCTCCCTGCCACAGCTCCGGCCCCTTGGGCTTTGGGAAGCCAGGCTGGGGAAGGCTGGCGAGGGAAAGGGAGGAGAAAAAGAGCCCTTGTGCCGCACAATCCCGGGCCTTGTACCCGGGCTCAGCTGCTGCTGGAGCCAAACAATACGCTGCAGACAGGAGGAGGAGGAGGAGGAGGAGGAGGCAGGGTGCTGGCAGCCCATGGCACCCCTGGGAACAGAGCACCCCTGGTGCCCTGGGAGGGGGGGGGCATGCCAATAAGTATTATCTCTGGGGTACCGATAGGGAAACTGAGGCATGAGGAGCGCCTCTGTCCTCCCAGGGCTGCCGGCATACAAGCGGCACGAGCTGTGACAGGTCTCAGCGCCCTGCCTGCACCTCCCGACTCCCACCAGCCCAGGGCAGGACCTCTCATCTTTCCAGCCCGTGTGGCAAGGAGTCGGGTGGGACCGGCTGTGGGGTTGGCATCTGTCCCCCCCAACGCCGCGGGCAGCGCATGAGCACACGGGGAAGGAAAACAGCTTTGGGAAAGAAAATGCCGTCCCCGCTGTGCCAAGGCGTCCTCCGTCCGGCTCCCACAGCCGGCACGGCCACGCCGGGACCTGACCGGTGCCAGAGGAAAGTTCCAGGGAGGAGCTCCGCTCTGGGACAGGGTCCCCAGAGCCACCAGTGATGGATTCCCATCTCCGCCACCCTCACCCCCATACTCACCCATGGCGCTGGACTTGGTCAACTCCCCCGACCG